>WKFP01015337.1:2336905-2522201 GCA_011057875.1 Pterocles orientalis | reverse complement strand
GAGTACTGTGTTCAGATGTGGGGCCCCCAACATAAAAAAGACATGGACCTGTTGGAGAGAGTCCAGAGGAGAACCACAAAATTAATCAGAGGGCTGGAGCACCTCCCCTATGAGGACAGGCTGAAAGAGTTGGGGTTGTTCAGCCTGGAGAAGAGAAGGCTCCGAGGAGACTTAATAGCAGCCTTCCAGTACCTGAAGGGGGCCTACATGAGAGATGGGGAGGCACTCTTTATCAGGGAGTGTCGTGACAAGGAGCAATGGGTATAAGCTAAAAGAGGGTAAATTTAGACTAGACATTAGGAAGAACTTATTCACTATGAGGGTGGTGAGACACTGGAACAGGTTGCCCAGGGAAGTTGTGGATGCCCCATCCCTGGAGGGGTGCAAGGCCAGGCTGGATGAGGCTTTGGACAACCTGGTCTAGTGGAGAGTGTCCCTGCCCATGGCAGGGAGGTGGAACTTGATGATCTTTGAGGTCCTTTCCAGCCCAGGCCATTCTATGATTCTATATAATTCAAACACACTACCCAACATAACACAAACAACATAAGACTCTAAAAATAAACGTTAATGTGGCATTAATAATGTTTAGCAGAATCTAGCTGATAACATAATACTATGTATTAAATGTACCCTCCTCCTAATCCGTTAGAACCAAGTGTTTTCTGAAAAGGAAAACACCACTACTAGCTATCAAAAGAACATAAGATGTTCAATGGATGGAGCAGTGAGAGTGATTTTTAAATTTTTATTCTGATGTTAGGTGACTTCATGCAAAAAAAAAAATCAGATTATGTGTCTAACAGTGGAATTTATCCAGTAAATACAACTAAAAAAGGAAAGCAGAAAAATATAAGGATCAGATTCTAAATACTTTCAGTAGGCCACAACTTTGCGATTTTGATTTTCTTGACAAGTTACTCTCAGATACCTTTTCCAATAACATTTTTTCTAATAAGAATAACCAACAATTTATCTATAATTTTTTCCACTCTAAAGCTTTTGATGAATAATCTACAGTTCCTTACTTCAGACACCTATTGTAGACCTAAAAGTACCTTGAGTTTTTTGGCCATGGGTTTGCTTTTGTATTTAAGTGCACCATTCTGAGCAACAGTGGTAACTTTTTCCACCTTTGTGAGAGCTGAAATCTCTGAAAAAAACATTATTTGGATGTTTTCTGCATTATAACACAATGTTTTTGATCAACCTTAGGAGAAAAGCTGCTGTGAACACCAAGATACATGGCAGTCCTAATGGATAGCTCTTATTTTCCTAGACTTTGAAAGTGATAGGTATAGGAGAAATAGCCCTTTCTAGGCCCATCACTACAAAATAAGTTTTTCTGTTTTTCAGTAAAAAAAATACAAGGCAAATTATTAAAAAAAAATAAATTGTAACTGTTCAGCAAGGGTTAAATTCAGACAAATTTAGGAGTTTTGTTGGTAATAATTTTTCAGCTAAGATTCTTTGTGCTTTTGTCAGTTTTGTCCAGTAGTAAGCATTGCAACCTAGCAAAAAAGAGAGGCTCACCATTGAAGATCAATTTTAACTTTCAGTCAAATTCTTATGTACCTATATTTTGCATTCTAAATTCTTGATCCTGTTTTCCTAATCATAATAAGGAATAATAATCCTTCCGCATTGTTATCAGTGTTACTGTTGTGTAATCCAACAACTTCACTTTATTTTCTGAAGTAAAAACTTCAGAAAAATGTATTTTTTTTCCCGTCAAGAATACTGCAAATGTTAACAATTATGACAACAAAAATTAAGAAATATGAAAATCATACAATTTTTTTATTTCAGCGCTTGGATCCTTGAGCAGACTCTCTCTACCTCTTGGGAGCACAATGCTACGTGATCCCAGTTCCAAATCACGAAATCTCACTCCTGAAAACAAAGAAAATGAATGAAAAAGCATTTAACAAAACAACAATCTCTATACAGTACAAACACAACTCTTACAGAGATGCCATAAAAAAGTATTTTTACATCAAATTCACATGGTAGGAGATAATCAGAGTATGGGCAACATAGCTGCTGTGAAATTTGAACCATGGGCAATACAGCAGGCACCGTTAAAGAGAAGTGTTAAAAACATGTCTTGAAATGTTTTTTTTAGATTATTTTACTTTTAAAGACAGAGAACAGAGGTGGTATCTTCAGAGAAGAACAATACCAATGCTATAAAACAGGAACACTGACTTGTAATCACTTTTTCTCTAGTAGGACTTAATTTAAAAAACACGAGTGTCATTTACCTAGACAAGTAACTACAGAACCATTTTTAGCAGCAGTCAAATAATTTCCTTATGTTCTTTAGAAGCATACTAAGTCCCTGGTGAAGAAAGAAAAGTGAGAAATTATGTAATGAAGAATTGTTAGTTCAGGACTAAAAGTAATGGTTTCTCCAAATCTTTCTCCTTTGTCTCATTCTCCAGCAAGAAGAAATTACTGAAGTTTTGAGGTGGGACCAAACTATGCATTAAATTTCAAATACAGCATTAAGGCGGCCATCTCTCAGTCTCCAAAACGGCATCATTTAGGTTTAAGTTATGACACCAGCAGGTTCACAAAACAACTGAAAAAATGTTACCTACTTTGCATTTGTGCTGAGTTACCTTGATTTATTGATATATTTTGAATTTTGATGTTTAAGTATTATTTTAAGCTATTGGTAATTGTGCTATATACATATGTGTAAATATATGCCTGGAGTATATACTTAATTTTTGTTCAAATCATGATATATCTTAGATAGTTGTAGTCAATAGAGTAATGAGAGAAACCAGTGAGTATTCAGTGAATATTCATACTTGACCACATCTTTTGGATTGACATGCTATTTTGAAACCAGCCAAACACAAAGCAAATACAGTAAGTTGTATTTATTATTTGTGGATTCTTCTTGCCTCTTCATACCCTCGAGACAACTAAGCTCTCCTGAATTTTTCCAGGCACTGATTTTATTTTCGGAGAATTGCTCTGAACATTTTCTGATCTGCACTAAAAATGTTTTGAGAGATTCAGCCTCACAGTTCCACAGAGCAATCCAAGAGTCCAGTAGTCTTTAAAGACAGAAGGCACACACTCGACACCAGACTGATAGGTATATCATCATCATCAATCAAAAGGGCAGGATGAGAAAAGATGCAAGAGAAAAAACATGAAACATCCTATGCTAATGAATACCATAGAAGATATCCTCTGACCTTCTGGAAGATAACACTACTGTGTCCAGTTTCTGAGTATTGGTTACTAGATTTTAAATGACAGCCTTCATCTTAGAGAAGCGTGTTCAAGAAACTGCACGTTCATAGCACTCAAATTATCAGAATCCTTTCTCAGACCTTTGGACAAGCTCTTAGAACTGAGATAGGTACACTAGAACTTCTGTGAAATCTCTGAACTTTATTATCTGAACTGGGTGTTCTGTGGGCAGCTTTTCCTTTTTTTTTCCCCTTCCTATTGTTCTCTTCATTTTAAGAACCACTGCCTCAATCAACATGGCCTCAATCCTACTTCTGCACAGGGCACTTTTTATCTTGATCTATTCTTATGCCAAAGAAGTCCTCACATATCATCATTTGATTTTGAATCCTCAAACCAAGTTGCCCTTTTCTCTCTGCTAGCACTGACCCTGAATAAATTTATTCTATTTCTACCCTATTTTTGCATTTTTTAAAACAAACCAAAAATTGATTTTGGGAATAAAACTGCCTAATTCATGATATAAAGTGTGAAAATGTATTTAAAATGTCAAAACTTGTACTATATTCAAATGAAAGAAGCAAAGTGGTAGAGCCAATTGCTTTTTATTGCCTGTCTAAAAACATGAGAATTGTTACCGTTTTTATACACATGTATCAACATAACCAAAATAAAGACCAGTGGGAGGGTAAGATGGAGAAAAAATACATTATAACTGTCCATCAGCCTGATGGAGACAATTCTGCTGACTCAGTTTTGAATCAGGGCCAACATAGCTGACTTTTGTTTATGAAACACGCTATCTGTACAGTGTATAACTTAGTACAACTACTTCTACAAAAGTTCATATGAAAATAGAAAGGTTTTAAAGTGTAATTTTCAAATGTAGCTACTATAAATGAAGTACTGAGACTGAGACTGCCTTAAGCAATGTCTTGACAGTGAAAAGCATCATTAAAGATGGCTGCATTGTGGTATTTTCTTTCAAAAGTCCACACATGTAATAAATCTTTTAAGTCTGGACTTGTGTTGTGCACATACGTATCAAGAGACTAGAACCTTGCAGCCCAGAAAGCCAACCGTGTCCTGGGCTGCATCAAAAGAAGCATTAGCAGCAGGTCGAAGGAGGTGATTCTCTCCCTCTGCTCTTGTGAGACCCCACCCGGAGTACTGTGTTCAGATGCGTGGCCCCCAACATAAAAAAGACATGGACCTGCTGAAGAGAGTCCAGAGGAGAGCCATGAAATTGGTCAGAGGGCTAGAGCACCTCTCCTATGAGAACAGGCTGAAAGAGTTGGGGTTGTTCAGCCTGGAGAAGGCTCTAAGAGGTGTTCAAGACCAGGCTGGACGAGGCTTTGAGCAACCTGGGCTAGTGGGAGGTGTCCTTGCCCATGGCAGGGGGGTTGGAACTTGATCTTTAAGGTCCTTTCCAACCCAAACCATGCTATGATTCTATGATTCCATAAAATTAAAAAAGGAAAAACATTTGCAAACAAACTACAGATGTAAAACTTTGTTATAACATGATTGACACTAAACTTTTTCATATACTTCTTTTCAAGCCTTTAACACGTATAGAAGTTACAGTAAGAAAGTCCCATGATTTTAGCTATTAGAAAACTTGCTTGATAACTACTGTATTTTCAAGTCTGCACTTTCTGTTTTACCCCTACCACTGTGGATTCTCAAAATAAGGACTTTAAAGGCAAACAAGCTATCATGACTGCTATAAATAAACACAAGAAAAAGGGGAAAGAGCAGTCTTTCTGTCTACAGGTACTATTGCCCACTGATGAACACAAAAGAGTACATACTTGCTACAGTGAAGGAAAAATTAGCGGTACCTATATAAACGACTATTTTTAATAAAGGTGAGTTATACCTTTCTTTGTGCGCTCCGGTGTGCCAGCAGTCTCAGTTGCTTTTTTGAGAGCACTGGTAATAGAAGGTTGAACACAGCTGCACCGACAAGGACTACGGATTTGAAACTGGGCCTGTTGTGTAGCTTCGAGTTTGTTCTGGAGGTTTGCATTTTGTTCCTCAAGCTCATTAATTCTTTCTTGAAAATGCTTAATTGTTGCATCCAGCTTCACAGCCTCATGCAGCCGCGCGGGGCCGCTACTAACCTGTTCAGGCTTTTTTTTCTCATTAGTAAGCCGCCTTAACTTGGTGGTCGCTCTGGGGAAAATAATAAAAAAAGATGAAAAAGAATGTGAAAAGTCAGCATAAAAAGCATTCTGTTGAAAGGAACATAATCACTGTGAAGACTTCAGCATAGAACCTGAATAATAAATTTCAGGTTTTGATATAACTATTACTGCCTGTGAAGAACTCTTTGAAGATAATTGAAACCACTGTGCAGCAATCTGCTTTATAGCACTGACAAATAACAGTTTCCTAAGGCTTATCATTTAAGGTTAGTAAAGGGAGGACACATATTTACTCCATATGCTACTTAAATGTAATTTTTAACGCATGACCTTATATAGGAACCTCTGCATGCTGTTAAGTAAAGTTACAGATTTGGGATGTGGTGGGGCAAACTATAAAAGCTACAATTCCACAAAACATTCAACTATTGAAAGAATGCTAGTAATATACAACATTCCAATGATATATCACTTCTAGTATTTTAGGATTTAAATATATATTTCAGTGCTAAAGTGGCTAAAATCTATACATGGAGATACCTAAGAATGTACTCTGGAAAAAGAGACTTAATAGTTCTCATTACAATACTCAATTTTATACTTGGTAAATATTACTAATGTGCTTCAGAGAAGGAACAGTTAGCTGAGGAATATAATTAGATACAGAGGGTATGGTTTTCATCTATCTTTAAAAGGATACTAATTTTGCTTTTGGCATCTCAAGAGTCATACCTTTGATTTCCTTTAGTTTTGATAAACATTGGTAAGCCAGAACAAAAGGCAGAGAGGGCACATGGAGGTGATGTAATATATAAGAACAGAAAACATACCCAGAAGTGAATGGAAAAAAACTTGGCATATAAAAAAAGAAAAGGTGGCTTTGATGAGAGAGACAAGTTCAAGACTTTACAAAATTGGTCGCACATCTTCAAGACCAGTATCTAGTTCACAGGGAATCTATTTTTGCAGGCCCAGGAGAAAACTGAAAATAAGGACACACTTCATTCATTTATAGGGGTTTGTTTTATTTTTGTATACTTGTGGACAGAAGCTTCTACTTAAAAGGACAAAAGTGAAACAAAAAAATCTGTAATAACTTTAGGATGCCACAGAATGTTACTTGCCTGCAAGCAGGTTTTTTGTTTATTTGTTTTTTTTCAATGTGCTTCTACTACAAATGCATTCCAAACTTTTAGTTACAAGGGTTTTGGCATGAGGGATGCTGGGAAAGAAAATGAGCCTGAGGAGTTAAGCTTTTTGTCTGGCAATCTAGACAAACACTGTATTTTATATTTTCTGTGCCTTAAAATACTAATTCAGCTATTCCAGTTTGGACATTGTGTAATTTTACCTAAGTGGATGATGAGTGCATTTGATAAGTCATCTAACAGAAACACAGGAAATGCCATTTGGAATAAGCAAACAACTCATTTGTTCCACCATCTTGTTTTGACAGTAGCCTGACAGAAAAGATGAAAGTTATGCCATGCTGGTCAATTTGATCCTGACTCACTGAATAGTGAGTCGAAAGGAAAGAATGTTTTGGACTTCAGAAAAGTACAAAATAGTCCCATCTAGAGATGCACTAACTAGTTTAGATGCAGCAAGAATTTATCAGCTCAAGTGGGCAGCACGATGTGAACACAGAGTCACAGTGCTTTTGGATTAATTAGCCCTCCTGGAATACAGCAATACCACGAACAGTTCTGCCAAGTCCAGATGGGTTTGACAGGTTTGCCAGTGCAGCGCTAATTTTAATAATAAGCCTGAAGTTGCTTGCGTATGTTTGGGTACACTGGGTACTGTGCTCCCCATGCTACACGGGACTTCTTCAATTAAGTTATCTATTACCCTGCATAAAGAAGAGTTGATCATAATTACAAATATACTTTAGGGTTAACTAGACGATAAAAACCTAGATGCTAGTCAACTTCTTGGATGACAGAGAAGGACAAAAAAAGGGGCAGAATCCCTCTGTACAGGCCATTTTGATTCTAGGACAAATTTCCTAACGAATAATTAGGCTTCTATAGCCTCTTCTTCAGTTCCTAGAATACCTGTTATATTTATACCCAGACAGCATATCTATGAACCCAAGGTACCATCTCCAAAGTGGTGGGCAGCGACATACCTGTCTACACGGAGATCTAATGCTGTCCACAGCAAAAAATATGCCACATGCCACAGAGACAACCAGAAATGAATACAAAAATGAATTCCAATACATGACTTTTGCTACTGCTTTAAAAAGTGCTCTGAGATAAATCAGCACAATTTTTAATTTGTTGATAATGCTTTAAAGGGCAAAAATGTTATTGTGAGCTAAAATAAAAACATTAAACCCCATACCTTTTAAGTTTCTCCCCTTGCTCATTTGCATACTGTTTCACTAAGTGGGCCTCATCACGTAACCGAAAAAATCTGTCTTCCAGTTCCACTCGACTCATTTGTGATACAGCTCGTTGAGCTCTTCCATCCCATGGAGTTGAAGATCCTACCCAAACCAAGACAACTTTAAATTATCTTCAATATATTGAGCAACATGTAACCCAAAATCTAGCTCATTTTGAAATACTGAAAAAAAAGAAAAAGTTTTCAAGCAATTTGATATTTTACACTTTCATGAATCTGTTGATTATTTTTTTTTCACTTTTATTGGCACAATATTAACAATCACTTCCTTTTTCCTCCCTCTTACAGATAAAGGAATACAAATGACACACCAACTGATCACTTACTAGACAACAAAAAGGAAACAGTTTAGCAAGTAACAAGGTACTGTCAAACGTACTACTTAAATAAGATGTTCAGTACCACAGAGACGCTTTCTAATCTGTTTCATAGTTAACATACTTTCTTGAAGCTTGAAAATATTAACTCATAATTCTGTAAATTTACTCAAATACAAGACTAAGCCCAGTAGTTTCATTCTAATAGCAGCTGAGTAACATATCAGAATTGATTAGTACTTTTGGTTCCCATTTTGTCAAACAGGTCTGGCCTTGCTCTCAACTCAGCAAAAAAGTCCTCTTTTTTTTCTGGAAGGATGAACATTACAGCTCAGTAAGATTTCCAGTTTTTATCATCTCAGAGCAACTCCCCTCTTATAACAAGCAATGTGAAAGTAGAATGGGTCATAGTATCTTTCAGAATTTAACCCGGATTTTGAATGGTATTTGAACGTAATTTTGTGAGTGGGAATGCCAGAAACATTTTTAGAAAGAAACTAAAGAAGCCACTGATCATAGTAACTGTAATAAACAGCAGCTTGTACAAACCTTGTAATCTTCCAATTTCTGTTGGAGTTAGCCATGCATCTCTCTCAGGCAGGTGCCCCACACGTGAAGCAGACATGGCTTATCTACAGATACCAAAATTCACATTAAATTCTTCTCCATCTGTAACTTGAATTGCAAAACTAGAATGAACTACAATACATCATATAAAATGAAGGAGAAAGTAATGACAGATTCACTGAAATGGCAGACTCATAAGCTACCGTAAATGCTCCTATTGCAACTGTATCACTCAGAGGATAATTTAAACTTTCAAATTTAACATTATGCCAATTTTAATCTGTGCACAAAATGTGGCTTCTTTGTTACACAATAGCTCCAATTTTATTTAATGTATGTAGAATTACCTTTTTTAAGTTCTAGTTCTGTTGTCTTCAACAATCTTGGCTGAAGTTTGGCTAAGGCCATACTTCAAAATATATGTGGAAGGGCTATCTGTGGGGGGTTTTTTGTTTGGTTGTTTTTTTTTTACTTGTTTGTTTGTTCATTTTATGACAGGTCAAAGCTTGAGGCATCAACTGGTAGATGAGTAATGCCATCTTCCACATTTCGAATGGACTCTTTGAAATGGAGGTGCTGGGGGTTATTAAGTCGTTTCAGTGTTGCCTACCACTCCCTTAGTCTTCTTTCAATCATTGTCATAAGAGCAATTACTTTCTAAGATAGAGACTCTTGATTATGATTCTCATAAATCTGAATACATTTCTTTCTTGAGGCAACAGAAAGCTCAGCAACATGACAAAGTGAGATTAGGAAAGTATTAATGTGAGAAAGTAGTAATATGTTTCTGTGTAATATATGAAGATACTTGTTAACAACTACTGATTCTTTCTTCTCTTCCAGTGCAGAAAAGTAGATGTTGGCCACAAAGTCAAGTAAGGCTGAAACAGCATGAAAAGAGAGACATCAAGTCCTTTTCACAATCTTTTTCAGGTGATATAAATTCTTAGTGAAACCAAAGACATCTAGGAACACATTGGGAAATTAACAGTGATGTTACTAAAGACCTGCATCAAAGGGAAAAGTGTCACAGTATAACCCACAGACATTCCATGAAGTATCTGTTAATTCTATCATAAACAAAACTGCTGCTAAACATGTCTTTTTTCTACCAGTAAACTCTTCTATCATAAGCAAGTCTCTTTATGGTTTTGTCCAAAAACAATGAAAAGGATTAACAGAAGCTTAGTTTCCAACAAGTTATTCTTGCTTCCAATCTTTTGCTTTCTCATAATTAAAATTTAGGATAAAGCATTATTTACAGCTTTCACCCTTTATAACAACCTGAACACATTTTTCTTTTGTGTGAAACAAATGTTTCCTTGTTATTACCGTTGAAATGCCTAAACTGACCTACACTTGCAGATTAACAATAAAGTTGCAGTTTCAATGCTGGCAGTCACAGAAATGGAGAATAATACTTTGTGATGTTGAGGTCCATGGCAAGCAGCCATTGTAATCAAAGGCACAATTCTAACGACAGGTATGTATCAACTGGAATCTCAGCTCTTTCTGTATTATTCACACAAATCCCTCACAACTTTTTTTTTTTTTATTTTGTTACAATTAGCACTACCTGCAGTCATTGACTTCACTCAGGTCTAGGTATGTTACTGAGGTCATTAGTATATGTCACTGTATCAACAGCACTACCGCAACTGAGATTAACGTGAAACAGAAACACTTACCTCTAGATTATCAATCCAAATTTGGTTCATGATAGTAGCAAGGACAAGATGTTGCCATTATATGTCTGTCTAGAATGTGATTGTCTTAGTCTTCACAAATCAAAAATGACAGGGGTTTTTGGCAAATTTCAGAACAGCCAAAAGCTAAACAAACGTTTTAGGAGCACAACTCTGCAATGTTTGTGATATATCAAAATCAAGCTTCAAAAACTCTAGCACAATAAAAGGCACAGGCAAATGTTACTCTTTGTCACTATCTGCCACTTGCTAAAGATATTTTGCTGTGGATATCTACCTGTTACTTTCAATGTGAAAGAAATCCCTTTATTTAAATACAAAGACAAACCAACATATACTTGTCCCTCAAATAAACAAACAAAACCCCCTTGCCAGTAGTAATCCATTACTGGCTCCAGCAAAACCATAGAAATATCTAAGTTGTAAGCAAACCAACATAGCAGAGCTATACATGAAAACCAGCTTTTACTGGCAACATGACATGACTTGAAGACAAGTGAGAAAATAAAGCTGCTATAACTCTCATGTCCCAAAAAACTTAGAAAGGTGAAATTTTCAAAAGTAGAAGGAAGAATTCGTTATTTTATTTTTATTACATGTCAGAAATTAAGTATGCCTCCTTCTTTCCTGTCCTGGGCTATAGGCAAAGAAAAAAAATGCTTTTTTATTGAAAAGAGCTTTTTTTAGAGAGAAATAGTACAAACCTGTCTCCTGGTTTTAGGAAGGCAAAATATAATTAGTGATTTAGAATTTGTCCTGACAATTTATTTGCCTCATTAGTAACATAACATAGCCACCTATGTAGCAAAATTGAGGAAGGATCACTTTAATTTCCAAAAGTTTTCAGCCAGTAGGGGCAGTTTCTAGTGAAATCTTAAAAATTACAACACTTAATTGTTTCAACATGGATTTAGAATTTAATGAGCCTTGGCCATGGCCAAGTAGACTCTTCTCTTACAAAATCCTACCCCACTTCTCTGTCAGAGGGAAAAAGGAGACAGACCACCCACCTATTTTAGCCTATGACAAGTATTTCCAGCCTGCATTCTTTGTCTATGGATTCCTTAAAAAGAAATGTTTGCACTCTATTGGGCTTGTTACCTAAATAATCTCATTATTATTACTTGGTAGGAGTACACACACATCATGTTTCAAACATCACCTGTTGCAGTGTTGTGTGTTTTAGAACGTGGAAACAACAAAAAAGAAAAGATACGGAAAATATTAGGAAACAGGATGGCCACATCCTGCTGTAGTGTGAGGGAGGAAACATCTCAGACCTGCAAATGTTACTGCCACACAGAAAAATCAAAACAACCGTGTCTTGCCTTCAACATAGTTTACAAGCACTTTCCACAATTTTCTTCAGTTCCCTCAGTTCTGACCATACTGACTGAAGGGGGCAGGGAAGACAGGCAGATTTACCTCAGGAAGGGACGCCTACAGTCTCCGCAGGAACAACTCCCGCTCCAGTCCCGCAGCCTTTTTACACACCTAACAGAGGCTACCACGGAGAAGGGCTATAGGGCTAGATCTAAAAAAACAGGGAGGAGACACCCTCCCTTTTCCCTCGGGCACTAAGCCGCGAGCGATGGAGCCTCACAGCTCTGCAACAACCGCTTCAGGAGCGCAGCCCCGCCCTGGGGAGAGCCGGCCCCCGCCAGCCCCGCTCCCCGGGCGGGGGCCACCCCCGCTGCGGGACGTAGCACCAGGTCCCCGAGTAGTTCCCCTGTGGCTGTTCCTTCCCCCGCTGTACTCCAGAGGAGGAAAAGCCTCCCCCACACTCAACCCGCTGCTAACCCTACATCTTCTCTCAGGCTTATGACAGCTACTTCTCCCGTTGCTCCGCAAACACTTCCGCTTCAGGGGGTGGGCCCCGCGGCATGCTGGGAGTTATAGTTCCAGGAGGGGTGGAGCACCGCCTCCGCGCTCCCCGCGGGACTCCGGCTCCTTCTGGCCACCTGCTTCCCGTATCGTGCCGCGGTGCGTGCCGGGAGGTGTAGGCGCCCTGGGGGCTCCGTGGCAGCCCGGTGCCGGAGGGAGCCTCTCGGAGCAGCTGCGGGAGGACGGTTCCCGCCGCGTACCGTTCCGGGTGGGCGGCTGGCTGAGGCGGCACCATGAAGAGGAGAGCAGGGGAGCGGGAGAAAGAGCTGAAGGTACCTTCTCTGTGCTTCCTGCTCCCCTTCAGTCCTGGGGAGCGTGCCGGTCGCGAGTCCTCTTTTCCCCGGCTGCTGCGCGGTTTGCTGGGCTGCAAAGGGCACACCAGCCTGGGCTCGGGTGGCCCCAGTGCCGGGGCGGAACCCCCCGGGAGGGGACTCTGAGCCCGCTGTGAAATTTATTGTGAGAGGGCATCAGCCCAAAGCCCCGGGCTGCCTGCCGCGGTCACGCCTTCCCGCACCGCCCGGGGGGACCGGCGCCTCGTCCCCGAGTCTCTGCAGCCTCTTCGGAAGGCCGAGGGCGGCACCTCCCGGGGCCCCAGCCCGGTGTGCGGCCCTGGGCGCTCTGGGTTGGCGTTCGCGGGGCGAGAGATGGTCCCGGTGCCGCCGGGGAGGGGGCCGGGGGGGCTCTGGCCGCGCTCAGCGCTGCCTGCGCGCCTCCGGCTCAGCGGCGGTGGGGATCCCCTTGGGCGGGGGGGATTGCTCTCCCCTGGGGAGCGGGGAACCTCGTACAGCTGTAGCAGTGACTGGTAATAAAGGGTTTTTGCCATCTGGGCATGGGTGCTTTAGTTTGAAAGAGAGTTCTACGAGAGAATTACAGAAGTAAATGTATGTTTGGTTTTGTCCAAGCACTCTCGGTGAGATGGTGAGTTGTGTAACTGCGCTTTTAGATTCAAATTTAAAAGTACTCCTGCTCTACCAAAACCCATCTTTGAAGTCTCGTGCAGCACCCAGCTTTGTGATGTTTTTTCCAGAGAACGTGTTCGGCCCCGCGGGGGGTTGCTGTGCCGGGGGCTTGTTGGCTCCACGTGCTGCGGCCCTCGGTGGGTGGTGTACCTCTGCCGAGTGTGGTTACAAAACAGTACAGAGAGACAGTGAGTTACCTGTTTGAAAGCATAACGCTGCTGTTAGTGGTGTTAATGAAAGGAAGGCTCATTCCATCACCGCTTCAGAAAGCTTTTTCTGTGTGTGTAGCCTGGCTCACCTGTCTTTGCATAGAGAACATGCTGGCTTGGGTATTGCTATGAATTTAATAAAGGAAGTTATTTCACTACAGGGGCAGGGAAAAGGTCTGACCTAAGTTTGCAACTAAACATTTTTGTAGAAAAATAACTTGAAAGCCTGTTCACAGTAGCAAGACTCTTAACAAATCTTTAAAGCCAACCTGGTCGCTTTGTAGTAAGTCTTTTTGCTATCCTTTATCACCGAAGGAAGTAACTTCAGTGTCTCATTTGTATCCTGCTCTTTCTAGATATGTGAAAACACGTGCAGATGTAAGCTGGCCTGTCCAATCCAATGTAATTATTTTGCAGCAACAAACCCCACCCATGCCTTTTTTTGGCCTGTGCATTTATGATACCCACCCAAGGCTGGGCTAAGCTTGTGTCTTTGCAATGTATCTCGAACATATTTGCCAATCATTTGCATTAGGAGAAAAATTGCCATTGATAAGATTACCATTCAAGGATATGCGTGAGGGAGTAAAAGGATGGAGCTGTGAACTACACTGGCAAAGGTTGTATGAGGCACTTGAAGAGGTGTCAGAGGAGCAATGTATAAGAAAAACTCAAGAAAGAGTACTGCCTCAGACACACCTAGAGGCTTTAGGTGCACAGAGAAGGATGAAAGTTAAGAATAGATCCTTATAGGGAATTTAAGTGTGAATACTTATAGGATACCTTAGGGGTCTGTTGTAAGTTGGGTACTACTTGAGAGAAGTTTTAAATATATTGAAAGTGAAATAAAAGGAGCCTGTAGAATGTCTTAGAATAAAGGATGCCAAAGGAAAAGGCAGCAATGGGAAGAAGAGGGGTTATGCAGGAAGACATGTCTGCTTTCTTTACACAGGAGCATCCTCATACTGGTATTATTTTATACAACTTAATTAGAAATATAATCTTTGGGTTCCTGGCACTATGCCAGTTCACCCTTCAGTCCGTAGGTTTAACCATTGTTCACTTACATTGCTCATGTAACATTGAGCAAAGAAATGTTGAAGGCAAAGGTGTGTAGTTATTGTAGTAGTTCTGCCAAGACTTCCATTGAGGTCAAAATATCTCATAGCAAACCAAATATTAGTGAGGTTAACCCGACCTCTTCTGGAGAGTAAGATTTATGAGGTCTACTAATGGGAGGGAAGTGGTTGGATAGAGAAGCTGGTTTGGATTATGTATCTCCTGGCAGTGTCTCCATTCTGGAGAATTAAATCCTGAATAAAAGTTCTTGTTTTACTATAATTGTGTACAATGAAATGCTTTCTGTCAGAAGTCCGGTGATTGGCTTTTGCCTTGTACTTATGCAGTCTATTTCTCGTATGTTACAAGCTGTTATCTCTCTTTCAAATTTTTGTGCGTGTAGAAGTTTTGATTTATGCTGTTATAGAAGAACATTTCTGTTCCAAGTACATGTGGTAGAATTTCTTTAGAGCATAGTGCTGTCATACAGCAATTTCCACTTTGCAGTTCACTCCATTGGATGGATTAAAATTGAGTGTGTAGCAGAAATGAAATTGTTTATGCCAGTATTTGGTGTTTCAAGCCCTAGAGGAGGGAGGGCACAGATGCATTCCTGGGAAGAGGGTCTGAAGAAAGTTGGGAAACAATAGCCAGAAGTTAATTACTCAGATGTCTTAAACACCCTGTTGGGGATGCTAGTGTCCTGTGGAATATTTCTCTGAGTCTTAAGTGGACAGCAAAATTAGCTGGAAAGGCACTGTAATGAAACAGTCCACCGGAACTGTGTTTCTTTTGTGTGTTTGTTTTAACTTAGAATTCAGTTTTAATTAGTACAGTTTATAGTTATTAGTTTTTCTTTATGCTGTTGGTCAGAGTTTTGGTCAGCTTGCAATAAACTTTTTTTTTGTTGGGTACTGTCAATGCACATAAAATAAAACCAAACAAGCTTTTTAGTAGTCTACTTTAGACTGTTTTCTCTTTAAACTTGGGAAGAAAGCCATTTTGCTTTTAAGATGTTTATTATATTGATTAATATTCACAGGTTAGCTAAAATTCATCTTTAGTGTAAGGCTGTTCTCAAGACTTAGTCTAAGTTTTTTTTTTTTAAGTAAGTTTCAGTGAGACAGATGCCAAGTTCTAGTAACTACCTTTGTATGTTTGTTCTTGTCACTCTTTGCATATTAAGACCCTATGTTATTACCATGTGAAAGATAAGATGCTCAGCTAGTCTGGAGTATTATTTTCTTTTACTTTAAAAGGATTACATTAGCGGGTCTCTGGAATAGGCTGCTAAGCCCAGTTCACAATTACCTTATGTAGCTGTTTATGCAATTCACATTACTGTGAAACAAGAACTGTCTACAGAGAATGTATTCCACAGACATTACTGTTAGGTTTGTACAGCTCCCAGCACAGCTGGGATCCCAATCCAATAAAGTTACTGCTATACAAATAATAAATGTATTAATATGCACATATCTGAATATTCACAAGGGCTTTTCCAAAGATACTCATGTGCAATTTCACATTTGTGAGACATGTTAGACTAAGTGGCAAGGAAATATAAAGCTTTAAATAACACTAAGCTTTGCATATATTTTGTTTACAAGGAGGAAGAAGGAATATACAGTGTTTTGGCTGAGAATTCAGTGAAAAGTCTTATTTCTTGTATCATCCTAATTTTTGCAGTCTGGAAAATAATGTGTATTTATGAGCTAAAATAGCTTGCTTCAACATATTAACACTAGGGAAAATAAGCAAATATTCTCAGAGTATTTAAGAGCAGGGGAATAATTTTAGGATTAAAGCTGAAAATGTCACCCATACCATGCAATGAAATGTGTGAAGTTTAAGGCTGTCTTATCACAGTTTGTTCAGATATTACGTTAATTTCTTTTTGTTGTTATTGTTCTGCCTCTTAAGATCTAAAAACATACGAAGTTTTCTAATTGACAGGTTGAGTAGATTCTTTTAGAAGCTGTATTTAGGAAAATTAATGAAACAGCTTAGATGCAGTTAAATAAGCTTCTTGTCATGGCATAATTCTGCTTAAGGTAGATGGTGTGCAGGTTTTAGCAGAATCAGCAGCCAGTATGGCAGTAGCACTATTGGCCCTTCCCATTATTAATGAGACAATAATTAAGAAATAGTGTTGATAGTCACATAACACATGATTTGTCTATTGGGAATGGTCAGGTAAAAGCCTTGCATATGCAGAATAAAATACAAAAAAGAATGAGCAGCGAATGTTCCTTGCTTTTAAATTCATCACATTTCTGCTGCTTAAATTGCCTCAGTTGCTAATGCTGGAACCATTACAATAACGGACTGAGCAAATGAAGGAGAACCAAGACATACACACTTTATTACTAGAGGGGTAATTTTCTCTTCATCTGTAATAGCAGCAGTGGCTAGTATTGATCAGACCATCAAGATACTAATCCTCTGTAAAATTACTTGTTATAACTGAAAATGTGTTAATCCAGATCAGTCTGTGTCCTGATGTTCTACTTACTGTTGAATACAGACTATTAGATGGTTTATTTTTTGTGATTTAAAGCCTTTGTATTGATAACAGTCCGAGCTTCCTTTGCGAGAGCACGTGCTTAATCTTAGCTATGGCCCAGGGTTGTCTTTTTGTTTTAACTGGAACATCACCTACTTAATTAAGAAGCACGTGTCTTGTCTTGCTGCTCTGAATTATATTGGTACTTAGGCTCTGCAGATTTATTAAACATGTTGTTTTACATTCAGTTTCTTGTTTTTGCTGTAAATAAGAACAGATCTATGATTCACATATTAGAATCTTCTGAGATCTTGGAGCTAAGGATGTGAGGAACATGGATACTGAAAACACTGACGTTTTGTTGATTGTGGCCTGTAAGGCTCTTGTGTATGAGAGTAATGGAAGAGAAGTCAAATGCCAGGGGACTAAAAGTCTTTGGTTTACTTTGATCCTAGTGATCCACTACATGAGACAATGGTATGAGCGCTGTGCATATTCCATATCGCAGTGTGCACTCTTGGGAAGGCTTCTCCTTTTTCTATTTTTTTGTTTAGTTTTTTTCTTCCTCCTCTGCCTCGTCTGTTTTTTGTTTTTTTTTCATAGTCTCATATTGTTAAGATTGTAAACTTGTGTCTGTTACTTGTATAGCCTCCAGCCAACTCAAATTCTGGCTGGGTTGCACGCCACAAGTGTAATAGCTGCTCCAGGTACGTAATACCTCGTAGGACATGGCTGCATGAAGTGGTTACATTAGCCCTGACCCTTCATTAGACTTATTAATATGGTCTCCTACAGCATGACAGCCATTGGTATCTTCTCAGCTTATGGGAGGCAAGAAGTGTCCTAGAAGTCGGACAAGATGAAGAACTGATTGTTTATTTTAAAGAATCTGGTAGTGTTCCATGCATTTTAGGAAATTTTTATTGCTGTAGTGTCAATTAGATTTTTGCTCTAGGAAAACAAGTGGCATGTTTATTTACCTAATTGTGTGTCTGCTTTTCAACTTGTATCACCTAGAGAGCCTAATTTCCTAAAAGGTACCAGTACTTTTACAGGGACTTTTGATTCCTTTTCTGTCTCAGAACATTAAGTTTCTTCCCCCCTTCTATTAAAGAATATGAATAGAGCGTATGTTGCTTGCTTAATTCGGATTTCCCTACTGAGCAGCTTTACTGTAGTTTTCAAGACAGCAGACTAGAAATGTGTACAGCGAGGTGTCTTGTGTGATGATGTGGTGATTTGGAGGAAAGCTAATCTGCCAAATATAAGATGAACTTTAAAGTTTTCTGAAGTCTTAAAGTTTCAACTAGACTGTTGTTAAACAGTCAACTAGACTGTTGTATGTTATTAAACAACAACACCGAGGCAAAGAAAACAATCATTTACAAATCCAGTGTTAGATGCAGTGTGTAAAAACATGATTATAATTTTTTACTTTCTTTTTCAAGTATCTCTATAGCTTGGGGCACTCAGGAAAACTAAATTTACCCAAAAATAGAGGGAAAGTACATAGGAAGAAAGAAGAAGTTTTCTGTAGAAAGTAAAACTTCATGTGGATTGAATTTTTGATTTTGAATGAATGTCTTTCTGAAAAGAAATCTTTTGGAAGTTGTTAGCAGGTGATTCCATTTCAGAAAGTTAGCTGCTTTAGACGTGGGTCACCCAGACCCTGTTGTCTTCTGATTCTGAATTTAGCTTTTATTCTTAGAAGTTTCAGATGGAAATCAGCATTTTTGAAATGAAACTATAATGAAATGTCCCTGCTGGAGGTACGGTACTGGTCCTACCTTTACTTTTATTTGTAGATTTGGAAAACATTTACTGAATAATTATTATACTTTTCCCTTTTACAGCAGGTAGGGTTCAGTTTAATCTGACACAGGTTAGTGGAAACTAGATAGGCCAAATAGTGAATGCCTAAAGCTTGTTTCTGTTCCCAGTGCAACTGGTGATCAAACTGATGCAGCCTTCAGCTGAGGCAGGACTGGGCTCTCGTGCTTTTAATAATTTGTCCATTTCCTAAATTATTTCATTAACCTTTAATGACAAAGAGCATCCAAAATATCAGATGATCCTCTTTCCTTCAGTTGAGACTAGAAAGCGCTGTATTACTGTATTCTCCTATTCACTAGTGAAGTACAAACCATGGTTATGAATATTTATTGGCATTTATAGTATGGGACAGATGAACCATCTTTGAAGCCTTCTGGATAGAAAATGATAGTGCTGTAATTTGAAAACACTTTTTTTTGGTTACTGGAGTCGTAACTGTGGGAGGAAACTCTGCTCTACCTTATTTAGCGTAACAGTTTTTTGCCTTTTTACACATGCTACACTACTTTCTGAAAAAATTACATCTTCATCTCCTAGAACTTGTTCAGTTTCATTTTGCCCTTTTATCTGCTGCTCATCCCACATTTTTATTTAAGACTGTGAAGTTACTTCAGTGTAACTGCTGTTGTCACCTTTGCCCTCAGCTAATCAAATAGTTTACCTTGAGGGAATCATTTATCTCCCACTTTCATTATTATTATTTTCGTAGCTGTAAAGATAGATATTTTATGTCTCCAGAAGGCTGTAACAGTGAAACGAGGTATTGATCTGCTGTATTTGGCAATTTCTTTCCACCTTGCCATCGATATTGTGTCAGCCTCTGTCTGTACTGTGGTTGACCTCACAAATAGCTCTTTATGTTCCCATTGGATTCAAATGATATACTATGCTCAATACTAAATCAATGAATGATTATAAAGTTTTTAGTATTATTTCTTATCCCCCAGGCAATGGGTACTTCATGCAGTGAATAGCTGAAAAGGTACCTGATTGAAATAAGTTGCTGATTTTATTCTCAGGTTTAAAGTTGTATCGTAATCCAACATCCCATAATATTACTGTACAGATGCTAAAATTACTGAAACTTTTGCCTTGAATTCACCGGTGGGACTCCAGTCTATAGAGGCAAAAGATTTTACTTAAAGCAAAACTTTCCACTTCTGATGTATGCTGTGTCCTGTTTTGAGTGCAAAAATTGAAAGATCATGAATGTTACACAGTACCTGCTTTTAGGGGAAAAAATGGAGATAAAGATCAGATAAGGTTTTAATCTCCAAAAAGTGACCAGTAAGTTTGAGCACCTTTGGGGCTGGAAGACATTGCTATTACTGCCCTGTAGAATCATACACCTTACGGACACTTCTGACAGTTTAACTGGTAAAATTCATGCTCGAATGCGCATTTAATAGATTTTTAATTTTTTTTTAATTCTGAATGGCAATAGGTAGGATTTTCACAAGCATTTGAAAGACTTTAGGAGCCCAATCCTATTGACATTGAATGTGTGCTTGAGTTGAGCGAGAACCTTTAAAAATCTGACTGGTGTCTCAAAGCACTTGGCCTCTTGAAACACACATCTGTGTTTGGGAAGGGCTGACTGAAGGCTGTGTACAAAAGGATAGGTTTAGGCAAATTAATTAAACAGCAGCTTGTAGATCTGGAAACAATTTCTCTGTATTCTCTTCTACATTTACTTCTAAAATAAATGGTGTCATTGCAGCAGGTAATGATGCTCTTGTGCTCAAAGGCAATACTTCATTGTCTCGTATCTAAATTGTGTGATGGCAGACGGTAAAATATTGAACAGTGTGCTATGGTGCGTAGGTATGTACCTGATCACAGAATGAGAACAGAACAAATCATTTAATCCAAAGAAACTATTCAGGAGAAAGTTATTTGGGGCCTTCATCATAAACTGTGCTTGTAACCGGCAGTGGGATGACCATCTTTCTGGGTTGGAAAGCTTCTTTAGAGTCAGAGTTTAGATGGGAATTTCTAATAAACCTTCTTAAAGAAAATGGGCATTTGTCAAATGTAACACTTTTGCAAGATGTACGCAGAAAAATTGTGGAAAGGTGTTCCAGTGAGATTTTAGAGTAGAGTATTTCAGTTGTGTATTCTGAGGTATTTTGGTATGGAATTCTTTAGTATGCAGTGTGAAAACACTGGAAATTAAACCAAAGCTTTGGTCAGTTTGAAACTGGTTTTGTAAGCTTGGAGTTTTTCTGAAATGTAGAAGAAAAAATTTGTACGTACTTCAGCTATTAGGAAATCCAAAAAATCCACTTCTGTCTTATGTTCAGGTAGGAGCCAAAAGGTAATTTTTATTAAATTTGTTATTTCAGATTTCATATTTGCTGAGTATAATGGAACTGACCTGATAGGAGGTAAGATCAAAAGTCAGTTCCATTCCCTACTTTCCAGTCATTCCCTTGTCAGTACTTTAGAGTAAGATGGGTTGAATCAGTTGTATCTCTCCTTACATTTTTGATAATGGAGAAGAGAAATTGGTTTGGTTTGTGTTTTTTTTAGTGGGATAACAAGTTCAGTAGGCAGTTACCTTTTATGGATGTTCAGTGCTCTGGTTTTTGCCTCTGACATTTGAAAGAGGTCAAGTGTATGATTTTGGTGGTTTTCTTTTTGAACTTCTTTAAAGATGGTGGTAGTTGAACTTGTCAAGAGGAAAAGTATGGTGACAAATGTTAGTTTGCATAGGCTTCTCCCGTTGCTTAAAACAGAAGCTATTAAGCTTCTGCACTGTCAAGCATGGAAGCCTTCTGGTATGCACTGTCTGTCACTTCTTGAACTTGTCTTACTGGTACCTGAAAAATAGTCCTATGATATATTCAGATGGGCTCTATCAATCTTGCTTTCCATAAACACTTTCCATTGAACCATTTATACATAGACAAAAATGAGGTAAAAGCAGGTTATGAGTGCTGCCAAGGTTTTGATTTCCTAGTCTTAAATTTTACTTGAAAAGACTTCAAAAGTCTTTTACTTGTATTAGTAAAAGCTAGTATTCCTGTGTGCCTTCCTCTTTAACCAATTTTACTTGAATGTTTCATGGGGAATTGCTGTATATTTGGGAATAGACCTATTTTGTATTGTGTATGTTATCTATCTGTATGATCTACTGCATACTCCTAATGTAACAGTTGGGTTCTCTCTTGTTTTGTATTTCCTCTGGCCGGTATTGCCTTCTCCTAATGTTTTAAAAAAAAATAAAAAAAATGCTTTGAGAAAAAAAGCTTTGTTCCTCTGGGTTTCTTTGCATTATTAGTGTTTATATTTTCAAATTACACTCCATGAGCTTTTCTCCAGTATTGTTGCAAATGAGAGTTAAAACTTGTATGCAATTTCCTGACTGCAGGAACTCGTACTGCAGAAAACTTCTCATATTCACTTGACTGTTGCAAGTTGTGATGCTTGACAACAGTGTATAACAGAGTTCTCGGTGGCATTCTAGCCTAAACTCTTACAATCAACTATAGATATTGGTCAGCCTTCCCTGAACTGTTATAAATGTCTTAGGTTACTAGAGTATTTGTATCATACATTTTACTCAGGATGTGTGCGGTAGCATTATGTGCTTCAACAGCAAAAAGAGAAGTCAGGACACCCAGAACTTAAGATCTGGAAATCTCAGATGAATACAGAAGTGCTTCAGAATTGATTTGGACCTCATTGTAAGACAGAGAGGAAGCAACTGGGGAAAATGGATGTGTAACTAAGCAACTCCTCTAACAACTGAAGCATGCCTTTTTCTTTCTCCCACCCTCGTACAGTGTAAAAGATGTTGATGAGCTGTTCCCAAATGTATAATTTCTGCTATAGATAGGACCTTCTTGCCTATGTAGAAAAGCCTTGAAATTTATCCTTCAGTCCAAGTAAGGTAAATTATGGTTTTATGCTTCTGGCTTCCTGAAAGCCATTCATTGTGGTCAGGACAGTAGGTTGGTCACGATCTATCATCTGGAAAGTGTTGATAGTATGACTTGTGCAGTAGAACATATGAATAAAGTTCCTGCCTTAAAGAGTTTCTGCTGTGTGTATCTATGTGTACATGACAGACAAATGGTTTTATGGTTTACGATCCAAACAGATTCCTCATAAAGAATGACGGTTCATTTTCTCTTTAGTTTGCGAAGCACAGTTTGTGAATGGGGTCTTTAATGTGTTGATATAATGACAGAAATTGGTACGAAGCAGTGATGCTACAAGCAGGAAGATACCAGTGACCCAGCAAAAAGAAACGAGCACTTTGCGTGCTGATCTGTTTTGTTAAAGGGCAATATTTGGCCCTGTAAGTGCAGAAGAGATGGACTGTTCATGAAAAGGGCATAAAGCGCTAACCCATGTGATCCTTTGTCAGCCTGATTAAATTTAGTGCCACACATTCATTCATATGAAAGATGAGCGGCGTTGCTGTTTATCTAATAAAAAAAGTATTTCTATTTTTCCTGAAGTCTTTTATATGTTAATAAAGGCAAATGTGAATATGATCACATAATTTAAATATGTAAGTAAAGAAAATATGTCTTTGCTGGCAGTGGGTTAAAAGTAAGATGTATATGTTTTATGCAAAATAACGCAATCTCATTGTTAATCACGCTGTTCAAGCCATAACTCCACACAGAACAGTGCTTTTAAACAAATAGAAAATACTGTTATTGTACCATTTATAACAGAAATGCTTAGAATATTGTGAGACTGAGGCAAAGTAGTTATTTGCATGCTTTAACGTATGCTCCTATTGCAATATTGATATACAAATGCAGAATTAAAATGCCAGGTGATTGTGTTAGCCCTAACTATAAAGAATATATATACTGGAAGAAACCCCAGTATTTAGAAAAAGGGGTACAACAGATGTAATTTTGGAAATAAATGCATGCTGTTACAAGGAAATAAGATAATTAATTGTGAAATAATTGGAGTTCTCTTAAATATTAAAAGGGGAAAAGTTTAGATATCTTTCCCCTCACCACTCCTACTGTGCCAAATCTGGCTTGCTTAAAAAAACTGCTGGGAGTTGTGTTTAACGTTATACTTTGCATGCATTTGTGATTTGAAATAAAAAAAAAAGTCAAATTTGAGAGAGACAGTTTGAATGGCATGCTGTCAGTTTGGCTCTTCATGAATTGGCAGTGGTCTCATTTAGGACCTTCAAATATGTGTCTGCCTGGACAGAATGAGAACATTTTGCATGTTCTTCAGAAGACAACCACTCCTTGCTGCCTCACAGTATTCAGTGGTGCATGACAGTTGCCCTTCATTGCTGTCTTCTCCGAACTTAACCTTTGACCGTCCACTTAGTCGCTGCGCAACGGTTGGAGCAGGCCAAGATGTTCATGAATGACGGGCATCGGCCTGCAACGTGCTTGTCATTATTTGACTGTCAAAAGTAGCCTGCCATTGGACTCCATCAGGGTTTGAAACCCATGTGCAGCAGTCCATATTACTTAGCTTCCAAGCCTGTCGACAGAATGATCCAATGTGCATAAAAATGTGTGTTGAGTAAGTCTCTGATCATAATATAGGGAGATTTTTTTTGTGTGTGTGCGCTAAATGTATTCATATGACTTTCACAGGACCAAGAGGTTGAATCTGCTGCCATGGTAAAAAGTGAACTGTTGTCTCCTGTGGTCTAAGTTTCAAATAGCACAATTTAGATTTGAACAGCTCTGCCAGTTAAACTCTCAGCTTGTCTTGCGTATCCTATCAGCTTTTCAGCCAGCAGCTTAAGCAGTGAGATACTAGACCAGTGGTGCCTGAGGTTAGCTGTCAAACGGGAATGTTATTTTGGATCTTGCTGTAATGTAATATTATAGAAGGAGGTCAGGCTGTGTGATTTGTAAAGCAGTTGTGAGAGCTTAAAATGACTGAAATGTTGTTTATTTCAGGTACATTTTTTTCCCCTCTTGAAAGAGTTGAAGAGAAGATAGAATTTATCATAAAGTGAGAAACCTAAGGCGATGTAAAATGGTCATTTTTCTCTAAAGTACAGAATACAGTGCATAAAAGAGCATCAGAAATCCAATATGAAGAGTCAGTAAGCTGCAATTCACAAAGTAATAAATGCTTGACATGAAAAATATTTAACAGGCAGACGTATTTGTATCTTCTGTTAATGAATACTGAAGACATTTGGGGCTGAACCTCATACTTAATTTAACAAATAGGCATTGTACTGGGTTAATTAGGAACATAAGCCTGGTGTGTAGGTAAATCACTAATGCAAACTATCATGTATTAACAAATACTTTGAATTGTTTCATGCTTGGAAGAGTCATATCCTGCTTTAGTGTAATATTCAGTACTCACTTGGGCAAAAGCCGTCTGTAACTGCAGTTTATTTTATTGAATTTCAAACATGTCTGTTTTCTTCTCTCAGAATATCCCAGTTCCTTTGCAATTGAAATGGTATGTCAAAATGACATCACAAGGTATAAGTATCGGCTTAAAAAAATTGAGATTCACTAGGGCTTGTTCATAATAACTTGTAGCCAAAGCATAAAAATAGCATTATCTTGCTCACTGGCTATAAAATTATTTTCTTCTTCATGTTTCAAAACATCTTCATGCTGATTTAGTAAAAACAATAAAATCGTAGAAAGTGGTTAGTGGTTATCTTGCTTAGAAACAAAAAGAGTGTTATTTTCATAATATTTTTGCCCTCTGTATTTTCTGAAGCTGGTTTTCTTTTTTTTCCTGCTTGCAATATCATTTGCAAGAGACCTCAGTTCAGATGCACTGTTCTGAAAAATCAGGTTGTGTCATGGAGAGCTTAGTCTTTGGTCTTCTTAATCTTAAATGCTGTTGCTGTTCAATAACAGTCTAACTCTGATTTCAGTCTTTGCTATTGCATTAATATGTGCCTAGTCTGAAACGGAGTATAAAATACATGTGTTCAGATGTGTGTTTGGATGCATATATGTATAGATGCATGGCATAAATGTTCAAAATTCTTTGGCAAATAAAGTGGTCTGTTATTAAATGTAAAAATCATGTTTTTTTAAAACGCTTTATTCTTGTCATGGAGTTGCTGGTAGTAAGTCTTGACTTATGTTTCCCTCTTCTTGAGCAATGTATACGTACGCAATATGTTATGGTGAAGGAGGACTGAATTTTGAAAGTGTGTATATGCAAATATGCAATCGTTCAAGTGCATTTAAGTATACAAATAAATAATGAGCATTCAAATAATGAACCTCTGTGTTGGTATGGTCTCTGAACTCAGAACTACTTTCTTGTCCTCCATAGTTTAAAGAAAGTTACCAAAATGAATAGAAAAACTGACCAGGCTATTTTCAAAATAAAGGAATGTTATTTCCCATTTCAGAAAGATGTTTCTCGTTCTCTTACTGTACAAATCAAGGTTTAGTTTCTAGTGGGACTTAATGCTGTTTGTAGTTGTGTTCCTTGGGAAAAAAGTTTAGAGTCTTCAAGCACAAATACATTATTTCCCTTAAAGTATGGAATACCTGTTCTTCCTCTGACCAGTGGCTGCTCTTCTGCCCTATGAAGTAATATTGTACACTTATGTGCAGAAGAAACCGAGCATCATTCTGCTGTTTATTACAGGTGTGTCTGTATCTTTATAATATTCCAAATAGAACAAATCCTTTTGTGAATGCTCTCCAGTCTGTGTCATAACTGAGCAGTTTGTGTTGATGTTCTTGCTCTTACCCAGCTGATCTTTTTCACTTATCACTGTTTTAAAAGGATGTGGAGAAACCAGTTTATTAATGTAAAATGCAATATAAAGTAATTTCTCATGTACAGGTGGTTAGGTATTAACAGTTGGGAGGTGGTGTCTTCCCATTGCCTTAAAGATATAAGGAACATAGCTATAAAAGTATTTTCCAACACTTCAGTATGTCTTTAGACATTAGAATCCAATGTCTGAAAGTGAAAACACAGTGAATAAAGACAACAGCAGTTAAGTGGCGTTTTGTGTTCTGAGTTAAGAGCAAAAGAAAGTTCGGAAGTTGTTTTCAGGATGACAGGAGGTGTACACGTGGTTTTTATTTCAACTTCCCAAAGTGTTCAAATCTGAGTACATGTACTTGTGATACTAAACATCCATGATCTTCTATGGTGTTACAGGAGAAAAATCCTATTACCCAAAATAAAGGAGAGGTAGATACCTTAAGGGAAGTGCTTTGTTGTCACCTATACTCTCTGCAGTACAGATATCAGCCTGCCACAAAGGTTGAGACCTCTGTACTGCGTTCTTACAGGGTACAAATCTGTCTCTCTTCTGGCTTTAAGGCAATAGCTGTGAAATATCTGTATTAGGTAAAATAGAGGTTAAGGCACCTTAAGGGCACTGAATTCTTATCTCTTTTTACTAGCAGTGGTGTCAACATGTACTAAAATGTGATGACCTGCTCTTCCCTTCAATAAAAAGGAAAATGACCTGTCTACTGTGGATGGGGATAGAGTTGCCTGGGGCGGATTATATTGTCGCCTTTTTTGTATTGGTGTGTAGAAAAATAAAAAAGGCCAGGATATTTCTGTTTACCATAGAAGTATTTGACATTTCTAGCTGCTGATAAAATATACTCAGGGGTAGAAAGAAGGGACTGGTTTATGCTACTAAACAAGGTTGTGAAGAAATACGGAAATTCTTTATTGTGTGAGCCCTTGGTATTACAGGACACATGACACGTATCAAGAGATTCCTTCTGACTACTCCAGACATTCAAGGTTCAAGTTCTGCGTTTAACCCTGCTTCCTACTTGTCTGTGGCCTTTCGGTACACAAAAAGCTGGCATCTCTTGAGTGATGCCTTGAAATTCTGGTGTACTTGTGTGCTGTGCAATTGACAGAGTTTAATCATGTGCTAAGGTAATACAAGTAACAGTATTTCTTATATTCTGGAAATAATTGGCGTCCTATTCAAGAGCCTTTCTCTGTAGCATTCTAGAGAATTGATGGTTTTGTAACAATTAATTTATCAGTCACTGTGGTTAGTCATTTAGTGTAACTGTGAGTGATGAAATATATAAAGAGAGAGTTGATTTGAACTGTGCAGCTGGCACATCTCTGACTGTTAAATGTGCTTTATGCTATTAGTAATATTTCCATGGCATTCTGTAAATCAAATGAAGGTGCTCTCCATGGTAATCAGAAACTGGACTTAAGGATGAAGGGAAGTTTTCTGTTATGCTCTTTATCCATATTTAGGAATAGAGTGTGTCTCAGCATTTGTTCACACTTTATAAGATGTTGATGAGATGTAGAAGATGCTTTTTGTGTGAGGTCCCTGCATAATAATTTTCTTTGGTTTGAAAGCTCAAAGACTTCTTTCTGAGATATGATGAAACAGGCCCATAAGTTAGATTTGTTTACAGCATCCTCTTAGAAGATAAGTGCAGTGTCTATTCCCAGTGCTTTACTGGGAGCTTTATGGGCCTTATGCCTGAATCAGTCACTTTTGTCATTTACTCCTCATCAGTTAAAGCCTGAGAATGAATTGGTGCTTTGTTGAAGTAATGAAAATGTGTAAAGCTACCTTTATATAGTGTAACTTTTGAAAATTAAAAAGTAAATGATGAATTGAAAATCTGGCCCTTTCAATGGGCTAATTTGGTTCTTGCTTTCTAGTGTGGAGAAAAACAAAACGTTTTGTTGTTACAGGAATGAAACTCCAGGGGACAAGAAATTGACTTCCTATTGCGAAACTGATACTATTTTTTTTTTAACACTAAAGTCTATGGCCAAAATGTACATTCTTTTGACTGAAGATATGATACCTGTAAGAGAAACTGGAAAAGTTTTTTAAAAGGCTTGGAAGGCTTTTAAAGAAAGTGTAAAAAGCATAAACTTTGGTCTTGTTTCTGCCGTCTGCAAATGAAACTCATTGAACTATTTGTATCCTAAAGCTCTGAGTATTCATAAAGAAGGTAGAAATATGTTGGTATTGGGTTGATTTACAGTAGAATAAGATGAAACTAGAAAGTCAACACTAACTCATTTAAATCAGGTCAGTGAAATGTGTCTTGTTAGATCCTGAAAATTCTGGCATTATATTCTTCTGAAGTCGAAACAATTTAGCTTTTATTTTCCCTATTTGTTTAGGTTTTTTTTTTTAAGCACGAAAAAGAGGAGATAGCTGTCAGACCATCCTGAAAAAGGACTTTAAGCAGACAATTCTTTTCAACTTGTTAAGAGGGTAATTATGCTGGGACCATTTTGCTTCAGAAGTTGGTGGTTTCCTCAAAGTTGATGCTATGCCATGGCATCAAGTGCTGTGAAGTTGACTTCCACATGAAGGAATTTTGAGCATGACAAGCTGATGAATTAAATCAAGATTATCTTTAACAGTATCTCTGGAAATATCAACTTAATCCCAATATCTTTTGGTATGGTTATAAACTGATATATGGATTTAAAAGTGAAAGAACAGTTAGGTCCCAAGAATTTTGATTTATCATGTGTTGTAGAATGTTTCTAATGATATCCTAGAAAGGTAGTAACTAGAACTTTCCTCTTTCAATTTCTAAGTGTCTATAAAATTCAGTAGTACATTGGTTCATACTTTATTGGCTCTCATTTTATGTGTGTTTATCATTTAAAGAGTGTTTAGAAATTTGCATTAACAAGCCCACTTATTTACAATCTTTTTTTCGTTTGTTTCATAACCAGTGGTGGTGTTTTTTTTTTCTTCTAAATACTTTTATATTGAGGAATTTAAGTCAAGAACTGTAGATAATACACTTTTTAAGAAAAATAAATTAGAGAATGAAGTCTGGTGGAGGTGGGCATTGAGCAGCAAAGGAACAAAATAACAACTCAGCAAACAGGGACTTGCTGGAAGATAAAATACTAAGGCAATGTGATATTTTTGGGGAAAGATTAAATAAGCAGAAAAGTGACACAAAATTGACTGTTGATAGAATGGAGAATCAATAAAACATAAATTAAAAAGTCAGACACCTAGTGGATTCCAGTGTAATATCCTAGCATTTATTTGACTGGAATGTAATCAGTGACTGTTATGTAAACTATATATAAATGAATTTACATGTGTGATTTGCTGTTTAAGAGATTTACTGTCATTTCTGAAAAGGAGCTATTACTGTAAGGACATGTGAAGGGCTAATATGATCCAACTCTTACACTGATGTGGCAGGGGAGAGTAGGTTGTGACTGCTGTGGCAAACAGAGTGGGAGGAACAAGTCTTCTGCAAACCCAGCAGCCTGGTCGGGAGGAGAAGACTTTTGCTTATCTCCACCTTGATTCCCTCACCATAAGTGACATTGTAGCTAAATTTTAGAAGGTGGTTGTTATACTACTTTTTTATATTCAGATGAATTCAGGTGAGCCTATTTGCCAATGTAAGTGCATCTGATTTTTTTCAAGGTCAAACAATTTTTTTCACTTGGGCCTCTGCTAGTTCTTGTTTTATGAAAAGTAGGGAGCAAGAGTAATTAATTGATACTGAGGGAGAAAATGGAAGCTTTTTTAAAGCATGGAATGTTAACATAGCTACAACTTGAAAAATAAAAAATTCCAAATAAATGGTTGGCGAGAACACTCATCCTGGTCATGCGTAAATATCTGCTGGGACTTGGCTGTTGAGTTCTTTAGAGAGGTACCTGGCTGAAAAGGTCTGAACTGCTATGTTAGAGGAGAGAATGTCTAGGACCTCTTCACTTATTTTCAGAAAATCTCCTTTGTATGTGGAATCTACTCTTGTGACCCTGGGTGTAATCTTCTGTCTAATTTAGTTCTGGAATTCTTTGTTTGAGAATTCCAGATTTCATCTGTGTGTGCAAAATGGCACAACTTTGCATGCATAATAAAAGCTCAGTGACTTCTTGACAGTGCCAGTGGTGTGATTAATTCCCATGCATAATATATTCAGTCATCCTGTGCATATGCAGTGACAATATAAGCAAAGGGGAATGAAGGGTCCCCGTGGATGATGTCTGGGAGAGAGCTCTTGTCTTGCTGTCTGATCTGTTTGCCTCTCCCTAACTCCCCATAGATCTGTTTCTCCTTGGGCTCTGTGCCAGCTGCAGCATCTTCCCCATCTGGTCAGATTCATGAAGCTGGACCACACCTCAACCTCTTTCATCTCTAGCGGGCAAGTCTGTGTGACTCTTGGTAAAGAGATAGGAAAATGCAAGGTAGATGGCATTTTCCTAAGGAGCCTTTATATAATAATCCCTGGTGTTTGTCACATTGAGTCTTTTCCTGTTAATAAATGTGTGCTGTTTACAGATCATCATGCCTGGTGTTTTGACTGCAGCAATTTTGTATCAGATGACTTAGTGCTTCATATCCCGAATATTAGGGCTTTTATTGTGATCATTAAAAATGAGCCAGGTTTTTCTCGGCTAACCTTATGGTGTTACTCAGTTGTTTGTAGCACGCCATGTAGTTTTTTGTGCTTCTACAGATTATTTCTAGACATTATTATGTGTACTGCAGTAAAAATGTTAAGATATTGGAGGTAATGAAAAGATTTTTAACTAAGACCACTGAAGCTTTCAAACTAGAAAATTGCCTCAATCTCTCTTTCTGACATGAGCAGTTGCTCTTGCAAGCTCTAAACTGGGATCACGTGGTGCCTGTAAATGTTAACAAGAAGCTTTAGAGAACTTCTGCTGACAAGCCGGTATAGCTTTGTGACATTATTCTGGCAAAACTGTGTGTGTCACATTTGTAGCTATGTACGTGAAAAGGTATAGTACATTTTGCTAGCTGTAGTTTTTAGGCAGGTATAGTGACTTGATGTCATGCTGCACGCATTTCTGTATAATAGTAAACAAAATAGTTATTGTATCTATCTCATTAAATTAATAAATCAAGTAGATTTTGCAACTCTGTTTTAGACAGTAAGTGTATAAAGTATAAGCTGAGTCTGGCTGGTTACCAATGTTTATCAGTGATGAGAAATGACCAATTAGTCTGTTTGTATAATCAGAACATTTACACAATGGATGTATTGTTACAGTTGTCGTTTTAGTTCCGAGTATTACTCAGTCTGTCTATTGCAATTTTCTCATTTACAACTGTTGTTGAGCTCCATCTGTAATAGATGGAATTACTTTGTCCACCATTTATTTCATGAAGAGCCTACAGAAACATTAGTGTTAATAATATTATTCACTTAATGTACACAACAGTTTATAATATAGGTGAATAATGTTGCATTATTTAAATTTTATTGGACTGACAGAAATAGATCGGGTGCAGTTTTGTTGGTAAATACAGTGTTAAAGTCATCTGGTGGATTTAAAAAAAGTCGGTTCTAAGCAAAGTGGTTGCAACTGCTCTTTTGTCTAATATATGAGTAAAATAATTTAGACTTAAAACTGTTTTGATTTTTTTTTTTTATTTTGAACCAAGAGGAAAATTTCCTTAAGAAAGAAGTGACAGTATCAGCTGTTGAAGTTATTTTTTAACAGGGTGTGTTCTACTTATTAGGGGAACTAGGTGGGAAAGCCATTTATTTGGTTTCTTTGCCCAGTAGCAAGAAAGTGTACACGAGATTCGTATCTTGTATTAAACACAGTTAAACTAAATTTGCCAGTTTGGTAAATATGACATACAGCTTTGCTTAAATAGGAAAAATAGCAGCCTGTATAGGAAGCAAAGTAAGGCCTCGTCCCGTGTACCGTCCCTTCTTAATTTAGGAATTTTGACGGTTTCTTACTTTTGTTTCATTTTTCACTTCGTACATACAGAGATTTGAGGAGCTTGTGCAGCAGTGCTGATTATTTTTCTCTGTTGTTATATTTACTCTAATTACTTGCCTTTTTTCCCACTGCTCATTCGTGATACTGGGATTGTGTACTTCAAGATGAGAGGGGCAGTCCAGTTTCTCTCTCAACCAGCAATTGAAGATTTCCATAGGGAAAAGGATCCGATTGTAAAAATGGGTTTTTTTCCTCCTTTACTAGTTGGGTAGTTCTGATTGTACGAAGGAAACACTCCTTAGCCTGTTTTGCCTGATTCAGTAGGACTTCTCTAAGTTTACTCTTTAAGATACTGTTTTTGAAAATGTCTTTGCATTACAGGTGATAAGGATATGTTTTGGTTTCCTGAAAATGTATTGAAATATTAATTCAGTACGTAGAGGAATCATAATTAATAACCAAAATTGAGGGTTTTTTCCAGTTAATTTTTCAGAAAAAAATAGGCACATAAGCAAAAATCTCCAGTTAATGTTACGTAGAAGTTATGGTGTTTGAGTCAGAAAATGAAGTTTCTGACAGTGTATTTAAGTATGTAATGTAAGAACAGCAGTTCTGATATTTTGCTTGCTGCATGAGGAGAAGCATGACAGATAGAGGTAATGTGTATTAGACCAGCTTGTAAAGGTTATAAAAGTTAGACAAGGCTGAAGAAGGGCTTGTGTGCCCTAAAGCTAGTCTGACTTTGCCTAGTGATTGTGGGTGATCTTGTAAAAGCCATACCCACTGCTGTTGCCTTGCCTCTGGCGAACGTGTGTGGCATCACGGACACGCTGTGCTGTGCAGGCCCGTCAGTCTTTGCTGCTGAAGATGCACAATTCATCTATTGTTTAACTCCACTGATCTCAAAAGAACTCTGTGAGAAACGTTTGATGTATTCAGTCTTGAATTTGTAATAAATTTTTAAATAATATTTTGAACAGTGTGGTAAATGGCTTAGCTGCGTGTGTACAGGAAACTGTCTGTAGGCTTACTTATATCTAGCGGATTCTTTTACTCAATCAAATACCTATCCAGTTGTCTTGCTGTAAGAGGTATGTCTTCATAGTAGTGGATTCACAAATTTCTTAGTATTACTGATACTTTGTCATTTAAACTCTGTCTATTCTGAGCTGTGTTGTCGTGCCGGGATACATAATGAGCAGTGATGTACTAGAATTTTAGGACCACCAGAAGACTGCAGAGGACTGTCTGGTATTTTGCCTCAAGTACCCCTGAGTACCTGATGTTTCGGTGAAAGGTAAAATGTGCACACCACATAAACATGCTTTGCTTCCAACCAGTTGTACAGTACTGTAATTTTCTTTCTTGAGAGCTTCTTAACCTATTTGTCTGAGGCCATCTATAATTCTATTGCAAAATAAAGTTAATTAGTTAGTTTACTTCCAGCTTTTCTGTGATTGTTTTCTCAGAAATGGAGAGCTTTTTAGAAGTTATGTAACATATAAGAAATGAAGAATAGCACAAAACTGATATTCTCGAAGGGTAATTTTGATATCTTCAATGTTTTCTCTGGTTACTCTGGGTTCTTTTCACAGATATTTTTTTTTCTTCTTACTACAGAAAAATTACATCAAATGCAGGATAACAGAACACTGTCAAACTAAGAAGGTTTTATATGGACAGCATTAGACAGGAGCAGAAAGATCCAGTGCACTAATAGGCACGCTCACATGAGCTACCTAGTCCATTGACAGTTTTTTCCTTTGTTCTTCCTCTCGACCCACTTTCTGCCAGTGATTTGTGACATATTTTGTAAGAGATCAAATAAGCCCTTGACACCTGATTGCAATGTAGTGCTTGTTTACAGTTGCATTTTTGAAGGACCTCTAGACAAGATGGAAGGTTTAACTTAAAGTAATTAAATTTGCATCTGCTCTGTGACAGGGATTTTCTTATGTATGCATCCTGTTGAGCAACTTTTACCATAATTGGCCATGAAGTACCAAAAGAAAGATGCAGGTAGACAAAATCATTGTTGCCTACTACTAAAATCTGTCATTGTATTTCATAAGGACTGGCTTGTACTTGGGTTTGTGCCTTTTTCTTTGAAATATAAGAATGCCTACTTTTATTTGGAAGGGGGAAGGGGAGAGATTTCCAAAGCGTTGGACCTTTCTCTGGGTACTTTCACACTGCTTGAGTGAGGCTAGATGTCTAAAATGCCTGTGGTTGTGTTAATCTCTACTAGAATTACTTATGTCTTCTTGAGGGTTAGTTTTGGAGTCATCTACCTTTTTTTGGCAAGTCTACTTTTGTCCTTGGGCAGATTCCGGAGCTGTTTGATGGTTGTATATAGCTAGGCACTGAACCTGCTTTCTTTCGTCGTCTTTATTTTCTTGATCATTAAAGGCAGATCTAATGTGGGGTGATGTAGCTGTGTGTTGTACTCCCTTTGGTTGGATCCAAATGTAACCAGATGTTATCATTTGTGTTTACATCTGCAGGTGTCATTATTTTACAGCAGACTGTTTTTGTTAACATGCTAGTTTAGGGGCTAAATGAGTATTTGACTGTAATTATTGATGTGAGAGTTTCTTGATGTTTTTTAAGTCTTGAAACAATCTTGGACAAAGATAGAGGACTGGAGAAATAAGCCTTAGGAAAACTGGGTGATTTGGTCATATTCAAAACAAAGGTAGGAGGTTGAATATAAGGATCTTCTGACTCGGGTCTGTTCTAACAGCATATCCTGCTGGTTAGTACTTTATAATGATGGTAGAAGTTACACTCCTTCCCAAAAAAAAAGCTTTAGGAAATCTAGTCTATTGCTACAAAAATACAATGGAAATTTTTTTTTCTTTTGGGGGGCTGTTTTGTGGTTTGTTTTTTTTTTTTCCTCTCTCTCTCCAACTGTCTGTTACCAGCTCATTAAATGTTTAGTTGTCTTTCAGTAGTAGATTTGTAATGGGCTTTGGTAAGAATTGGCTATAACTTTTAAGTGTGTTAATTGGCTTGGTTGTTGATCAGTGGATTAAAAACAAGGAGCACTGAAGTTTCAGTTGGTGTCCAACAGTGTAATTCATCTTACAATAGCTCTTGGAGACCCTAAGTGAGATGTGAATCTTGGTGGTTCTACATACGATGCACATGGTCTCTCCCAGTTATGTATAAAATGCTGATGTGATTAAATGCAGCATAGAATTTTTGTTGATGTTGCACAAACCCAACACTTCTGTGGCTTTTTTTCCCGTCCTTGCTGTCACTTAGCTGTTTGGTTCCAATGAATAAGCACGAGGTTGCTGTTAGTTGACAGAACTTTTGGCAGTATTTAAATTCACTTTATTCTAGAATCCTCTGCACATGACTTGTGCTCAGTAGAATATTTTTTTAAGCAAACATTTTATTTGGGGGAATACTACTTTTTGTGTATCTAGTTCATCACAAATTTGTTAGTAGCCTGGCCCTTGGCAGCAAGCTTTTTTTGTAATTTTGAGGTAACTATCTGTTCTCCAGATAGTACTTTAAACTATCATTGAGTTCTCAAGTTGAATTTTTTTACTGAGCTGCTATCTAGTAACGTGTGATTCCCAGGATCCTCATGTTCCCTAACATAAGTATCTTTTTTTGTTTCAGTGTTAATTCTTGTACGTCAGAAGGCAACCAGGACACACTAGGCACACTGAACAGAAACAAGGTTCTTTTCTCCTTATATATTTTTTAAATGTGGACCCTGGTTTGAAAGATTAAGCTGAACTTGATGAATAGCATTTTTGTTAGGATTTTAAAAGCTGATGAACTATTTTATAGCTGCATTGAATTTGTCATGACTAATTCTCATCCGTTTTTTGTGGTATATTATGTCCAAAAGCAGCTGATATGACGTAGCATAATGTACAACTGATACTGTTGAGGTTCCTCCTGCCAGAGAGATTTGAAGTAACATGCTATGATGTTCCCCTAATACCATTTAAAGTGGTTTTGTGAGGACTGAGAATTATTTGTGTCTGGCGTGACCTGTCCTTATTGCTACTTTTGAGTACAACATAAGTTAGAAGAAGTAATTGTTTTCAGCCTGCTGACTACAAGCAAGATGAATAAATAGCTTTTGAAAGGGCTGTAATGAAAGGCTGACCCAACCGGCTTTTGTATTATACCTTGTTTATCCTAGTCTCATCTCTATCACCTTTGGGCTACAACAGAATGTAATTTATGTGAGCAGTGCTTCATAGTAGGTGAAAGGTCATATTTTTAATGAGGGTAGCCCTGATTGGAATTTAGGATTTAAAATCTTGTGTGGTAGAGTACAGTCAACAACGTCTAGGTAAACAGAGTGATTGCAGAAAAGGCTAAGAAAACTTTTTATTTGACGGGAGACCACTTTCTTTACTAGGCATTAGTGAATTTCACTTAGCTGAGGTTAAATAATAGAAAAAGGGATTTTTATGAGAGAGCAGCATTGTGATGCTCAAGTCTAATAAAACCTTATAGTTGTGGCGGAGCGTTGGGTTCTTTGTACTGGAAAAATATTTTGCAGAAAATCAATTTCCTCTTTCTTATTTTGATGCTTTTTGCTAAAAACTGCTTTATCTATCTATCTTATTTCTGACTTGAGCAAGGCAGAAATTAAGTGACCACCTGGGCTTGTTCCAGGGAGAAACACACTGTACGCTGCAACTGAGCTTGTCTGTATTTGGGAGGGTTGACAATAATACTGAACTAGTTTTGAGTTTTACCTTTGGAAGGAGAAGTTAGGTTGTGTTCAAGTACAGTTTGTGAAATTGAGCAATGGTGTCTGTTAGTGGTGTGTTCAAGCCAAACTTCTGAGAGTGGAAATGCCATTCCATGCTGCTGTCCCCCTTCTTCCCTACCGCAGCTCTCCCACGTGTCTTTGGGCTCTTGCTGTCTGTTGGCAAGGAATAGAATCACATGTTCTTTTAAAGCAACATAATGTTGAGATTCCCCTTCTTTTCTTCAGTGTCAATAGGTCTTGAACTATTAATGCAAATCTTCAAAATGGTTCTTTTAAATTTACACTTGTTTTACATTATTTTATAATTAAGTTTTAGTGTTTAAAGAGAAGAAAGGAATGGAAGTTTTTCAAATGATTAAATATTAATATTATTCACATTTAACCCTAATTTGCATTAAGGATGTTAACTGAAAGGCAGATCTTTTGAATTCAACATTTTCATTTCCTTTTAGCCTCACTGATGAATAGCTGGATCTTGTCATATGTTCATAAAGGGTGATGCTCCACTGGGATAGAAGGAATAATTGTGCTGTCTTGCACTTTCTAGGATGGTCTGTTTGTGATGCTTAGTGTTTCCTTAAAAAAAAAAAATCCCTTTTGTCTAAACTAAAACTGAGATTTGAAACAAAAACTTGTTTCAAGCTATTGGAGAGACTGTTGTGCTTCTCACATAGCTAATTATTTTTTCTTTTATTTCAACAATAACATTTTCCTTAAAAATTATGATGGTATTATATTTCAAATATCTTTGTGTTAAAGGCTTCCCTTTTGTTCTTTTGAATGAGACTTCATTCACCTAAGCTCTCCCTGGCTAGGTGCTTCTGCTTAAGTCTTGAAAGATGGAACAAATAGACCAGCCTCAAGCACCTTGAAAACCCCGTCACTCCTTAGTGTCTTATTTGACGTTTTGTCTGCAGGTGAAGTTAAGGCTATGGATTATGCAATATTATGCTTCATTTTATATATTTAATATCCAAATTTCTCTGTTCCATACAAACTGAGACTGATTTGAAGAGAGCTGTTTAATCCTAGGCAAGCCTTTTAAGGACACTGGTAATTTGTCTTGTCTGTTCTAACAGGACTTAAGTGTTTTGGAAATCTGACTTCTAAGGTATGTCATTAGAAGGAGTATCAGGTGCATTAATGATAAAATCTTACATGTTATTACGTACAGTACTATCAATTTAGGTAAATGCAAAAATGTAGTGACGCATGCAGCTACAACTAGGGGTAAAACCGACCGCTGATGTTTATTTTGGTCTGTTTTCGGAGAACTATGCAAACTAAAATGCACTTGGTATACTCCTAATAAAATTTGTATTTCTTACCTGGGAGTTCTAGTAACATAAAATTTATTTCTGTAATTTAAATTGCTTACAGGACCCTGAGTAAAAGTACAGTCTTGGTATAGTATGAACTGCTATAGCCTGTTCCATGCCTTCAGAGCATACGCTTGGACAAGTAAAATCCTAGTTTTGTGTAGTCTATGCTTAGGCGTTTTTGCAAATGATACAGACCTTTGTGTACAGTGTTTAATAAATTATTGAACTTTGAAGAATCTTTGAGAAGTAGGGCCTGCGTGGGACTGAGCAGCAGACATGAATAAATGCTATCCTCAAGTGTATCTGGCAGACAGTAGTAGATGCCTGAACAGACAATGAGAGCACTGAGTGAGGGATGGTAGTAACATTAAATATTTACGTATAGCAAAAACATCCTAACAGTAGAAGAGACACTGTCCCTGTAATAATGTGAATAAAACTCAGTATAGTACAGTATACCTTTCTATAGGACAACTTTCTGTTAATAACTAGCAGCACTTCTCTGGAAGATACATATTATGAAAGTAGTTGTTTGGGACTGGCAACTGCTGTATTTCAGTCTACCTATTTTATATGACACTTTAAAATCTGCAAATCTGTCATACAAGCACTTTTCAAGACTTTGTCAGTATAATCTCCTGATGTTGTTATCACTCCATACCTACTATAATGTAAAAATGATTACGAAGTTCAGGAATAACAATAAACATTTGATTATTATCCAATTATTAAATATTAACCAAAAAGACATTTTGACCTGTGTGTTACTAGAAGCTTGGGATCACTCCGTGTTGCTTTACTTCAGTTTTACATTGGGTTTTCTAACATGGGAACTGTCTTGAGAATTGTGTCCAAAAGAAAATTGTACAGTGGCTGTACTCAAAAAATTCATTACAGCAAGAAGCAATGTCTTCTTCTTTCCTGCCGAGCAGTTTCATGGGAGTAAATCCATTTTATTGATGTGCCGAGTCTCTGAAGTGCATGATACTTATTTGCTTACTTGTTTTGTTTTTTTTGGGGGGGAGGGGAACCTGCAAATTATGATTGTAGAACAGTTGGTATTGCTTGCACTGCACTTTTAAAAATAGGTCATGCTTGACTTTCCATATAATTTTAAAACAAAATTACTCAATCAGAAGCACAGGATAATAACTTAATTTTTATACTGAAGAGTAGAAGAATTTTGCTAGAGGTTTTTATCCTTTTTAGTGCATTCCAAATAGTTTTCACTTACAGGAAACAAATTTTAAAAATGCGACAGTAAATTGATTTTTTTTAAATACTCTCTGAAGCTTGTATTACTATGATCAACCTGTTTGAGTTTAATGATCTGTCATGTCATGTAATTAAAACAGATTAATATTGAAAATGAAGTAAAATGGAGTACTATCAAGCCACTTTTTCATATATTCATTTTCTTGTAATAGCAAAAGAGAATATAGTCCACAATTTCAGAATTTGTTGCTTTAAGTCATCACTGAGGTTGTTTTTTGGGGTATATTTTCTGGCAAAGGTAATGCATTGGAAGTGGATACTAGAAACTTTGTTTTACTTGTTTGCTTAGAATTCTTTGCCTGTTTATTGCTTTCGTTGGAAAGATGTGCAACAACTCATTTATAGATGGCTTCAGCATGGGTAACCATTCAATGTTTGTAAGTAATCAGCATCCTTGAGAATATGAATTATTATGAATGTGGAATATCTGAGGCATGTGACCAGTTGAGCATTGGTCCAAACTACTAGTTTGGAATCTTTTTGGATGAAAACTTCTTGTTAACAAGCTGATCAGGAGTTACTCTTTCTTTCTACCATACCTGCTGGTAGATAAAGAGAAGTATTTTTGTAAAAGCAATAGAATATGACAGATTATTAAGAGCTCGGACAAAAATAATTCAGTGATCATCAACTTCGGAACTTTTTTTATCACTATGGTAAACAGGGAGGTACAGTTAATTTTTGCTGTTAACACTGCCTTTTTTCTCTTGTGGACTCTACAGTTCCTTAACTGTTGTACCACTGTTTATTGCTTTGTAGCAGCACATCTTTCGTCCCGTCCCTTATTTAAGCTTTCCAAGTTGTGATAGCAGTGAAACTACTCCACAGAGTACAAGTACTATCTTTGAAGCTGGAAGTGCAATTTGAGAAGCCATGAATAGAATTCTCTATGACATGTAAGAAACAAGATTATCTTCCTTTTTTATTTGCTGTTTAAAGTAGGGATAATATTGATTTTTGTGGCAGCAGTTTAGTTCCTAAGGAAGGGTATAGATTAAAACATCTAAAGTACATTTGCAGTAGAGGCTTCCAAACTTGGTTATGGCATGCTGCCCGCTCACTGGGTGAAGCTTTTCCCAGTTGGATTTCTAAGAGCTTTTTAGTCCTGCCGTGTCTTGGCACTTCCCATCATAACTATTTGCCTAATTCAATAAAAGGTTTAATCCACAAGGTTGTGTTGTCTTGATCTAACCATCAAGGTGAGAATTTTAGCTTGAGAATCTTCTTTCATTGTACATCATTTTGGTGTTGTTTTGATGCAGATACATAAATGAAGAAGATTCTTCGTTCATCATGTAGTTGTCAAGGTCCAGACCCTGTAATAGTCAGGATCTGAGCACAGGCAAGACTTGCTAAAATCTTAAATTTTCACTGAGTTTGGGGTAGGGAAGTTACATTAGACAAACTCTTCATGCAAGTATAGTTCGGTTGCAGCTGTATAATGTTTTCCTGAGCAGTGTTTTAGAAGCCATTATTCTTCTTCATTCTTCCCCCTCGCACTTCTCATTGCTGCTTCAGAGTTTGGATAAATTATTTTAAAGCAATCTCTAAGCATCTGTATTTACGTTTTGTGACAGAGGTTGTATTTCTTTAGACGTTTAGTGTTCTTTTGTAGTAGTAAGTCTGCCTTGGGGGGATTTTAGGTTTTTTCAGACTTTGTTTCCTTGTTCTGTAGTGTGCAGTTCAAATCGTACCCTAAAATGTACTAGTTGCATTTAGTGTAATGAAGCTAAGAACATGAAATTTAGTCATGAGGCACTTGAAGTGGCAATTTCGTGCCAGTAATAGGAAGCAGCTTTGAGGATTAGTTTCTCATGAAATCAGTACTATAAAGTATTAGTATGTTGCTATCCATGTCATGATGATGATGCGGGGTTCTGGTGCAGAATTTTTGATTTATTCATCTATATGTAGTGTCCATGTCCTAAATAACTAGTGAGCATAAAGACTTGCCCTTTCCTGTAAACATCTTGTGGAATAAAAATGCAGAGACTAATGTCAGAGAGTATATTAACATTTTTTTTGCAATCTATGCTTTTAACTTGATCTAAGCATGTAAACTTATAATTTGGTGGGGGTTTTTGCATTGGTAGGTAATTATGTTGAATATAAATTAATGTGTATTGAATACCAGCACAAAGTATATTTCAGCCTCTTCACAGATTTTCCTGGGCTAGGGTGCACTGCGAAGTTTAGTTTGCTTGCATCAGCCTAAATATTCAGCCGCAGTATAATCAGCAGAAGTGCAACAGGATAAGGGAGCTGTGCAATGGCTGTAATCTCCATTGTAGTGATAATAAAATACGGTGTCAGAAGTGTACAAAGTGTCAAAATGCAAACAAGGAATGAATCTGCCAAGTTTACAGTCTCTAAAACACTTTATTAAGCTGAGAAAGCACTTCAAATAAAAAGAATAACGTCCATTCAAACAAGGAAAAGATATTTTTGAAAAGTATTATGCTGATGGAATATTTTCCTAAAATCAATTTAATAAAATACCCAAGCTATCTAAACCTTCTTGTGCATAGTATAGGCTTTAAAATATGCTGGGTTTTGTCCTTACCTGTAATGCTTTTCTCTTTCTTTTGACTGTAAGAGCAGGCTGTAATAGAAGTGTACATAAGACTTCATGGGCTATTTAAGGAAGCGTATGTTTTGGGTATGAAGAAAGGGAAGGAGTTCCTCTCACCATGACCTCCCTTTGTCCATCTTTTCCTGGCAAAGAGTGAGGCTTCTCTTTGGTACTGTGCGGACTCCCTGCTTGAGCTGAATTAGCTTTTGATCTTTTAGTGTACTATAAATCTTAAGAGACAGTAAAGTTAAAGTGCACGGCACTAGGTGGCACTGGAACATCGCGCTACACCAAGTACAGTCTTGGGCTCTTCATCTGCGCTACTGGAGCTGCCTGGATTTGTAAGTGTCGGGGAAATTGGTTTATTGTTAAAGGGCATAGTCTAATATATTCATCTCCATCCAAGGAAGCCATTTAATGCCCTGAAACATGCCCTCTCACAGCTCTGGCCTGTTGACTGTGCTTATTTGGTGTAATAATTAGCAGAATTTCTCACTAACAGCGGTACTTACTAACACCTCACATTTTCCTCTGTTTTTGTACGTGATGGATTGTGCATTCTGTGAATAAAGTTAAGCGGGTCACAGCCTAAGCCCTGTACAACACAGCTGTTTTCTGCACAATAGTTCTGAATAGATATATATTAACTCCTTTTTAATCCCTGCGGTGTGTAATGCAAACAAATTTGAGGCTTTTTGTAATAGGCTATGGGAAGCTTGTAAGCCCAGAACAGTTAACCTGTCAACTTAAAGAACAAAAGAAATTGAACAAGGAGCTATAGAAATTAGAGTACACTGTCTTTTAACAACGGCATGCTTTAGAAGCTTGTTGTAATGCTTTATGGAGTTTGGTACAGATTGCTGTACTTTGTTCTGGAGGAACGATTCTCGCATGAATGTTAAAGGTGATCTTCCTGCTGTCATGATGTTCAAACAGTTACTTTGCTTTGTGTGAAAGTAGAGGTGGGAAGCCTGAGTTAAGCATCTCTTGATTTTGTTTTTGACTTTTTTAGCTGAAATGAGTGCGTTGAAAGTTGTTCTGGTGGAAATAAAAAGATTCTTCAGTACATGCTGTGGTAGGGATCCCTGTCATGTTTCTTTCCCAGTGCAGTGGCAAGGACAGATAAGAGTTAAGGGTCCCCAAAATTGTTTGCTAAAGGTAGTCTTTTTTCATTAAACTCCTAAGTAAAAATCTAATGAAATACCTGTATAATGAATTAATTCAAATGGATTTGAGGCATTTGTCATATGGACGCTTAGCTGCACATGGAGACCATCAAACCTTTGTCACTTCTAGTTTAGATGAGAATTACAGCATGCACACTGTATGAATGTTGGTCATGAGCTCTTGCAGTTGTCTGATATTATTTAATTTTAAGATCCTTCCTTCCAAGATATATTTTTTTAAATCCCATGTTGTTCATTCTTTTTTCACCTAGCCATTCGTGAATTCTCGTTACCGCTGAAGCAATTCCATTCTAGAAGGGGAAGTAATACAGCATGTTAAGCCAGCAAATAAGAACAAAGGTGGCTCTGGCAGCTTTCTCTCAATGTCAGCTCCTTGCCCTCTGCCTCCCTTATTAAGATATCTGAGCTGCTGTCACTCAGATGGTTTTAACACGGACATGCTATGTGTCAAAAAGGGTGGTCTAGATTTTTGAATTTCAGGTATAGAGTACCCCAACATATAAACCCGTTGTATTGAATTATGAAATGGTTGACTCCAGTCCTTGTAGACATTCTGAAGGAAGTGAAACTTATTTGTTCTTGTCTTTAGCATATCTTCTGAGGAAGCAAGAGTTGAGAATTTTCAGGTATCTGCAATATTTTCATTTGGACAGAGTCTTGCCTGTGTGCCTTTAATTTTATGATAGTTCAGCACAATCCTTCTCTTTGTTGAGTTGTACTCGTATACTAGGGTTTTGTGTGTGTGCGTATCTCTTTTTATAAAGGGTTTTTACCTCTTCACCGTCCCTTTTCCTTCCCTTGCACTAATTTACCTGTGGGCTTTTTGATTATGTTCTTATATAATACATACAAATATTTACTTAAATACAGTCAGAGACTATTTGGTGCTTTATTCGGTTATTTCATGGATTCAGTTTTGAATGTTACTGCACAGTTGGTTAAATGTGTCGCTATTCTCCTATCAGCCAGGCACAGCTTTAGTATCTGTTACAGATCAGTATTGCTGCTTCTCTTCTTTGTTTGTTTGGAGAATGAATCCAAACAATTCTAGAATGAGTTAGTACTCTTTGTAGGAATTGTTTGTTCATTAATTTTTGGAGTAGGAGTGTGCTGCTGTAGTATAAGTCTAGGGATTTATTTCATCGGAAGGGAGCAAATCAGACAAAAGAGTTGTGGTGAAATCTGGAATGATCTCTGTCAGCCTCTCTTTCACCTTCAGAAATCCACCCAGTGTGTTGAGAATAGCATGGAGAAGGGAAGAGATAAGTTTTAAAAAGATTTGTCACTACTGTACTGCTCCATATTTACAAGTACAGACAGTGATAGCAGCAGGACTGTCTAGACTCCTAGACCAGTTAGGAATATAAGTGCATGGGAGGAAAGGACAGACAAAAGTTTTCCAGAACAAATGTACACAGAAGACTTCAGAAATAATTTTTGTGCATGTCCATTTTAGTAGAGTAGTGCTGTTCTGCAAAATTACACCTCATCGTTGCAAGTCAGGGAAAAAATTAATAAGAAATAAGATCTATGTATGACTAATAAAAATTAAAACCGGAAGTTGCATATTAGCCTTTGCAAGAGTTAGGGTTGCTTTATTAAAACAACATTATTTGAAAAATAACAGTTCTTGGGTTTGCTCAACAACTGTGTTCTTAAGCAAAATGTTGATTTGCATTATGTAATTTGCCTTGGTTTGGCACAAAGCAAATGCCTTAGCAGATCTACTTCTTTCACAGTAGATCGGTGCTCTCTTGTATTTTACCTCTTAGTATACCCTAAGCTTATTTTTTTAAATGATGCAAAGTTAAAGAATAAAATGTGAGTGAAAGAAAATGAAGTAGTCCTTCCTTTAGCTGTAGTTCTTTAAACCTCGTGGTAGTACTGTAAAGTGTTATGAAGTACAGATCTCAACACACTCTTGTCTAAGTTTTCATGAGTTGTGAGGCAGAAGAGAATTTCTAACACCAGCTTTAGGACTTCAGTAAAATATATTCTTACAGAAGTAAACCAGGGTCTCCTGATTCACTGGCCGCTGGTGACTGGCAAAGTGATGAATCAAAACCAAACTGAGGAATAAGATGCATCAAACGCTCAGTCAGTGTGGCTCCGCTGCCTCCGGTTTATTTGATTAGGCTGTATGTGCAGAAGGTCTTAAGGAAATATGGATGATTCATTGCAGTCTGCTAGTCTAAACAGTTTGGGAACCACTGAACTAAAATGTATAATTTAGAAAAATATCCAAACTTGCTATAAAAAAGAATTCCTGTGAGGGAGAATTCATCTCGGACGGTGGTGATCTGCTGCAATGGTTAATTATCCTTTCTTTTAAATCGTGCTCCCTGTTTCTGGTCTGAACTTGCCTAACCTTCTTTCAGACCTTGAATTTTGCTAATATTTGTCTGCCAACTTAAATGTTAAATGTTAGCTTTCTGTTCCCCTTGTGGTTTATTGTGGAGGCTGTGAACAAAACAAAGCCTTCAAACCAAACAAAATGAACTAGATGAGAATTGTTCACTACGTTTACGTTGTTCACCATGAATTTTTTTTCTTTAAGTAGTTTTTGTTACAAGATAAAACCCTCTTTTTCCACCAAACTCCATGTGGCAATGTCCTTCTTGAATTTATAGGCACAAATTCAATGGTGTTTCACTAATAGTTGTCTTATTATGAAATTGAGGCAACAGCTTTGGTTCATAGGTTTTCTAAGTGAGTGGTGTTATTTTACCAGTGACGTAGTTTATGCAAAATTAGGAAATTTTTCTCTATTATAAATGCAAAATAATGTCTGTGCATTTATTACACAGGTTGCTCCTATAAGTGTATAAAATGTTACAAATTGCACTTTTTTCAACTGAATACTCTCGTGCAAATATTGCTATAGGTGTTAAATTAACTACATAATGTGATCTGTAATTTTTATGTCCTTGAAAATAATTTGTAAAACTGACGCAACTGTATTAACATTGTACTTCCATGTAGCTTCAAAAATAACATCCCATTGGTTATGCTGTTTTGGAAATCTGTTGACAATTTGTATGGTGCCGAATTTCTTGTAATGATGATAAGAAATTGGTGATGGATGCCGTTAAATTGTTTAGGGGAGAGGAAGGGGAATTGTACAAAGCTTCTGCTTCAAGACTCCTCTGGTGTGAGAAATGTTGGAAGGAAAATCTGTGTTTGTCATGTCCTTGAAAAAGACAAATCACAAAGATTGAAGAGCAGAGGCAGGAAGCAGGGTGCTGCTTCTGCAGCTGACCCCCCCCAGGACTTACCATACCTCCTGCTCCCGTGTGTTCAGTCTGCAGTGATTTTGATAATTGTGGCATATACTCTAGAGAATTTTCTTGTAAATACCTTCTTTAAAATACAATGTCTCTATCTGCTGAAATGTGACTAACACACAAGAAAAGTGTTCCTGGAATACATTTCCTTTTATCTTTAAGGCTTTCAACTATCTTCCTGTCTTTTCGTTCCAGAGTGAAGTGTACTCTTGGATGGCTGTAAAGGTCTTCAAATTTAACCAAGTTTTTAAGGCTCTTTTACTTCCATAGTGCTTATTGTGCGAATAAAATCTCTGGAAAATAATTTAGTTCTGTAAAAAATATCAAGAGTCAACAATTTTGTAATGGTGTACAAAGATGTTCAAACCCTGTGTAATGGGTATGACAGTTACAGTATGTGAAATTTAATGCTTTAGCTCCTTATTGATCTTCCTCCTAGCTGCTTGCGTGGCACAAGCATTTGCACTTAGCACCTGCTCTTTTTACATTAACACTGTCTTCAGCAGTGGCATCAAGGGGACTTTGGAAACCATACTTGGTGCTAAACTGAAGTATTTAAGGAAATATCTATTTTTTTCAAGTATTCACTTTGTTTTCCCTTTACTTCTGACTGCTGTTTCTTTGAGTGATGTTTTAACACTCAAAATTCTTCCCACGCCTTATGGCACATTGGATAACTCTACCATTGCCTGTCAAAATATATATTGACCAGAAATCCTGCAAGGCTCAGTATTTTCTGAAAATGAGGAAAAGCAGCAAGAAAATTAATTGCAACTTTGATCCTGCTGGTGGTTCTGGAGAACTGTTAGTGTGACCTGCTCATGTGTGTGAGAGTTCTTTGTGTACATCCGCAGAAGGTATAAGCCTGTCACAAAGGTTCTGAATACACATCTCAAGCTGTGTCAGCCCTTGGTTCTCATCCTGGAGGTCCTTGATCCATTCTCTGGTTGTTGATCAGCGTGTTTGCTCATACTTTGCTACACTAGTCAGATATTAGACCCCAGTAAAGGTTGTACAATTCCACATTGCAGGTATGTGGTGATTCTTAATGTTTCTTTGTGTTTCCTGGGGCCATTCAAGGAGAAGCAGCACTGTGTCAGTATCTTTCCCATTCGTAAGTGTAGTATGCAGCTCCTGAGGCTACACAGCTCTACACAGAAAATTGAAGAAGTAGAGATGTGGTGGAAACTTGACTGACATTTTCAAACAAACTTTGAATGTTTGTCTTATCCAATAGAGCCGATCCATTTACCAGCTGGTACCTCATCAAAGAGGATGCATAAATGATAGAGGGGACAAGAAATGGACAATGGTCTCAAGATACTTGCAGTGATGGTGGAAGTTTATTGACAGGTATACTGAGGAGGCTGTGTTTGAATGATTTATCATTTCAAATTTTTATTATGATTGCTTAAAGTGCTACCCCATGTGTGACAAATCTACACTCAGCTGGGTAAGAAAATTGCCAGTTCTGTTCCATGAACAGCCACTGGCCAAAGGAGCGGCGTTCTTGTAGGTCAAAACAAGAATTAAGGGGCCCTTAACGGGTCAAGGTGGGGAGAGAGGGAATACTGGTGGCAAAGACATTTTTCACACATTGGTAAGTTGCTTCAATGCATAAATTAGTTACATTGGTCAAGTATGTTGTGCATATGCGTGTGAGTGTGAACCAAAATCCCAGCCTGTTGATTTATGAGAGTAGGAGGTTGGATTAGTAAGCAAAGCCAAACAGTAGCTTAGCAGGAAAGATTATCAAGCAGTCTTTTAGACATGCTTGCTTACAAATGCTGGTATTAGACCTGAGGTCTTTGCATTACTGTAGATTGTTCGTTACGTAGTTTTTTTTCACAACCAGATCACTTGAACTGCTTCTGTGACTGGAGTGGTTTGTTCGGGGGGAGAGCAAGATACACAATGGTTACATAAATAACCAGTGTATTTTATTGTATTACAGTTAGGAAATGGGTTTATGGGCTAATAAATATTGTTTGAGGATCATAGAATCATAGAATGATTAGGGTTGGAAGGGACCTTGATAATTTTATTATGAGTTTACATGGAATAATAATAGTAGTAATGCAAATTTTTCTCCTGAATATGAAAATGTTTTGGGCATATAGTATTATGGGGGAGGAAGCAGCAGTATGCACAGTGTGGTACAGTATGATCATGTGTCTGCTGGTATTTTTTGACAGGCTGGATTCTAGAGAAAATGTAGCACTGACAAGGCTTTTGGTAAGACTTGAGTGTAATGAAGGGTAACCTGGAAATATAACTTTTTCATGTGAGTAAACGGTGCTGTAAAATTGGCCAGTCCCTTAGGATCTTTTAATGAGGAGAATTTACAGAAATAATTTTAAGAAAAAAAATTTCTGAAATCTAATATATGTGTTAATGGAGAAATAAAAGCCATAATAGTGTATTTAGAATGTATTTTTTATTACTCTAGGTTCATTTCTGACATAACTGGTTTTAGTGAGCCGCTTGAATGATCTTGGTTGCTGTGAAGTTTTAATAGCTAGCACTTGGAAAGCCTTGTAGCTTAAACAAATGTCAACTTCAAAAATCGCATTCCTGGTGTAGGAAACGATCCCAAATTTGGTGTGTTGGTTTTTTTAAAAAAATTGTTTGTTTTTTTTTTTTAAATGTGAAAGAATGTTAGGAGGTGAAGTTGTGGAAATTCTTGTAAAGTGGTGGCTTTTTTCTAGGTGGGGTCTTAGCATAGTGTCACGAATTTTTTACTATATAAGGTATTTAGTCTTCCTCCTTTCTAAAACCCTTGAGCTCTCACTTCAAGCACTAGCCCTGTTCTTCGTGCATGAAGAAATTAACTTTTTGTTATAGTTGATTAAAAAAAAAAGATGAAAGAGAAACACAGACCCTAATGTATGTTCTTATGTATAGACAAAGCTAATAGAAAGGAGGGATTTTTGGAAAACCAAAAGTTTGCATCTGAACTTGTGATTCAGATCTTTCTTTCATGACAACATGCATTCTCAGAGTGCCTTCCTAAACCTGGCAACCTTTTGGAAAGCAAAAGACTGTTGGGAAAAACAGTATTGGAGGTGGAGATAATACTTTCTTATGCTTTGAATAGAGGCCCTTTTTTTCTTTGGGAGCTGCTCCAGAAATTTCTGCAAACACATTGGATTGCATTGCAAACAGAAAACCTTAAGTGTCTGCATCTTATTAGCTCTGATCCTGAGTCAGTATTCTCAAAAGTGTAAAAATTGCAGCAGGCAGTTAGCAAAAGTTTTTAGGATGAAAAAATTAGGCAGCTGGTGAAAATAAGTAATCAATGGCTGGAAAAAAGGTTGCTTGCATCACCTCAGCATTGGGGAATGTACCTGTTAGAAGTTTTAAAATATCATATTTTTCTGAAAAAAACATCTTTAGGGAATAATGAGATGGGCTTTTCCAGAATAGTGAATAACAGTCGTGTTTTGGCAGTCTACTAGTTTGAATAAAATATATATTTTCACTGCTCATCAGAGTGAGTTCTTATTGTGTAACTGAAAGCCAACATCCTTAAGTGTTCCACAGGCACTGGTGTGTCTGTCTATGTTTTGGGCTTGTGTGACTGACTTTTTACACCTGTTTGGGGTGCTGCTCCAGGTCCAGAGAGATTACTGGGTGTAGCGAAACTGACATTTTCCCCAAATTCTGGAGAAATGCAGGGCAGCAAACTGGGTTATTTTTTCAGAGGTGGATACTACGTGCATTGACTTAAGTCTCCTGGTGTGAACAAATGCATTTTCTGCAATAAATTCTTCAGTGTGTTTCATGCTAAGTACTGCGGGAAGACCCCAGACTTTTTCTGCTTAATGTTTTCAGTGTTTCTACATGTTAGAAATTGTTGTGACATTGCAGCCTTAAATTTGTTGTCAGAACTGATTTCAGTAATGTTTCAATGTGATTTCCATAAAATTAGTTTTATAATATGCTGTTTCAGCCCAAACAGTGATCTGTAAATTGGAAAATGACTGTCTTCCAGCTTGTTTGATGATGAAACCAACTGGGAATTGTGTGTTTGAAACACTAAGGCCTTCACAAGCCTTTATAGCCTCCTAGATATTGAACTTTTGTCTTACAATTAAGAGACAAATGGAACATTTTGAGACTGGTATTGACACCCTGCAGGGAAATATGTCAGCTGCAAAAATTTTTATGCTGTCATGCTTCTTGGCCAGAAAATGTCATTAACTCCCGTCTTTTCCTTCTACCACTTAATTTGAAAGAGATTTTTTTATTTGCGGGTATTTTTTCCTTTTGAAGGCCCAAGTACAACGTTTATCGAGGTTTCTTGAGCACTGCGCAGTGCATGATTACATTCTGGTGATGGTGCACGTGAGATTCTGTCACATGTTGGCATTGCTAAGGTGTATGTAAAACTCACATTGGTTTTTAGAGGGTAAGAAGCATAATCTTGGCACCTGAATAAACTGCTACACTGTTAATAATTTTTAAAATGTTAAAATCAGGTTTAGAAAAATATTTTAAGATGCCTGATACCTTCAAGTAAAGACAGGGTTTTTATTATTTAGGGGTTTATGTGCAGGAAGAGTCTGTAAGCAGTCCTTATATAACAGTGCTTAGACTAACACGTCAGCCAACTGGTATAGCCACATCTTCAGTTTTTATTTTTTTTTTTTTAACTTTTTGGAGGTATTTGTGAGTAGCTTGATGTTTTTGACATCTATGTGACAGCTTCTTGCATAGGAGATGAGCAGCGTGTTATACCACCCAGCTGTGTGTATTAGTCTGTACATCAAGCTGAAGAGCAGCACTTAGCCGGATCTGACAATCAAATGGGAACTAGTACTACCTATACACAAGAGTGCATTTTAATGTGTGCTCTTGCCAAGAGGCTGGTACTTGACAAAGAAATTGTCAGCATCTCTCTTCCTTTCACCTCTTCTTTTTTTCCCACAGATGTGAGTCCGTGTTGAGATATATTTTTTCTGCAGTCTAATATGGTTTATCATACAGATAACATAGCCAAGCTAATGTTTTCAGTGCTTTCATATAATAAAATTGTAGGAAGCTTTTTGTAATACAGAAGTGTTATTGTTTTAGAATATGCGTCTAGTTAGCATGTCATTTTCTGCCAATCTAATCTGAAGTTACATTATGCTTGGTTTCGCCAGTGACTTCATGTCAACGTACCAAGAGCTGGTCCCCAAAGAGAACTAGAGACCTAGAGAAGTTATGTTGCTAGTTCGTGAACGTCAGCGTTGGTCTTCTCAGCGATCAGCAGAGTGTGAGTGTGGAGATGAGTGAGAGCTACGTGCTCTTATTTTAGTTTGGCTGATCTTTTAGCTATAAACCTTAATCTGCTGTATTTCCCCATGATTTTAAGCCTCCATCATCTTCTTTGATGCTAGAATTTGAATAAATGAAATTCACTGTCAGAGAATAAAATACACTGTAACGCTTTTCATGGTTCAGCTTTCCGTATATGTGTTTGCTCTAAGCAGAGGTTGCTTACTACATGTAGTATTTCATTCTTTCTTTTTTAAATAGGACTGCCAAAATAGGGAAGATCTGTTTTGACCTGTATATGCAACCCAAAAAGATTATGAAAAGGGGAACATACAAGAAAAATAGGAAGAAGAAATGTTTTTTTTAAACTGAATTGTCTTGTCTGTGGAATAATCAATTTGCAGTGACATCTAGGTGATGAAATATGTGGTTGCTCCCATATAACTTGATTTTATGAAAGTGTTAGAGAATACCCTATTTTAACTTATTCTGTGTTTTCCTTTGTATTACACCCTTATCCTTCTTTTAAAAACTGTTTTTCGTTTCAACCTGGTCTTGCTCTTACAGCATAAAAGTACTGAGCGAGCTGCAACTTCAATTCTTCCTTGCGACAGTGTTTATGTAGTTCAAAAAATTGCAATAAAAATGAGACTTTGAATCCTGATATCTGAAATATTTAAGCATTATGGCAGATGTAGTTTTATCATCTTTGCATTACATTTTTATTAGTAAATATTTTTAATGATCAAAGTTTGTAAAGAAACCATCTTTGCAAGCTAAAAGAAAGAAGTATAGGAAACAGTGTATTGATTTGCTAGGCCAATACTTCCACTGTAACAATTTTTACACTGTTGTTAATCTGTACTTGTGTTGAGTTAGACTGCAGGTGGATAAAAGTGGATGGACTTGTCATGGATTTGGATTGTTGGATTGCAAAAACCTGGTGGCATGTTTCAAGCTTTCCAAATCTTGAGCTGCACAATTAATTGTATAATGCATACAAAAATTGCATCTTTATTAGTAAAAACTTGGAAAACGCAGTTTGGAGAAAATCAGGCTTTTATCTTAGCAATTTCTTAGTGGTTAACTAGACATTGGTTGAGATACTCTCAGTCTAAAAAAGAAGTAAAAGGGGAGTTAAGAGAACAAGGGGGACAGAGAAAACCTGCTCTTCACTGTCAGCTGGTTCTAAGTGCACTCCCAACGTCAAACCAGATTTGTGGCTGTCTGCTGGGATAGCAGGTCTTGAGGATGGCATTTGAAATATTGTCAGGTTGTAGAGGCTTTGGTGTGCAGTAGGTGATGTTTTCTTTTTCTTTCCTACACGTATTTTGGGAAATATTTTAGAGTACGCCCAACATTGAGGCTCATGGTTTTAATAAAGGACATTATTGAGCTATTTAGTGGAATATGAGCTTTGTACACATTGGATACACAAATTGAAGTAGAAAATAAAATGAAAAACATGAAATTAATAGCAAGGTACAAAGTAGGCAAAGTTCTGGAGAACGTTAGACCAAGATGGATTTCATCAGTGTAATAAGGACGGGTTATCTAAAAAAAAAAATTTAGGAGGAAAGATACCCACGTGCTCTGAAAGAACTCCACAGATTTTTTGCATCCATTTTTCCTTATTTATTTTTCCAGAACTGAAGGTAGTAAGAGAAATAATAACGCATGGCCGTGTCTTTTTGATACAACTGGTTTTATACTTGGCTGTTTTTGTCTTGGTTTGTAGTCTAATTTTCTGTTTCAATTTTACTCCTTCAAAACAGAAAAAAAAGCTTCTTGAAGAACTTGGAGAAAGTAGACTTCCATATGTGACACCAGCTGATGCTGATTTCCATCAATTGGTAACGTATTTCTTCTAACTGCTCTTGTTTTAAACTGAAATGGCTGTTTGCACTGAACAGCAAATAAATGTTTCTTCAAAGAAACACTGTGAAATCTGATATGAAAAAGGCATCCTGATGGCTGGTAAAGATAATGTACTTTCAGGTGGTGCAAAATAACGCTTCTAGAACTGGCATATTCAAGCTAGAAAACTCTGAACTTCGTTTATTTTTAGGATTTTGCCCTCCATATCAGTACCTGGGTACCAGGTAACACATGTAACAGTGAATTACAGTGGTTTTTATGCTTTGTTAAAATAAAATACATCACCATTCCTTTAAAGTTTGCTTGGTTTTAATTCTTTTTTTCTGAGTTGTCAAGAGAACTATTCTTTATAACTCAGGTTTGGTGAAATAGGTAAAATATTAACATAGGAATTAGCAATTTTTTGGCTTAATTCTATTTTCAGACAATAAGTAACTCTTAAGACTTGGCATACAAAAATAGCTGTGGAAACTGGAATGCATGCCTAAAATGAAACCAGATAAAAGTAAAAACAAGCCCAGCAGCCACATAAATATTAAACCAAATGAATGTATGGAAGAGTATCATGACATTAAAGGAATATTCTGCATCTATCTTGGATCTTTCTAGATCAGCTATGAAACATATGGCAAGAATTGTAGGTTCAATCAGATCAAATTGGAACACGGTGAGATGAAAAGTGTAAGAAGTAATCTTGTAGTTTGAACAGCTACAGCAAGTGTGCTTACGTTACAGGCAGGTCACCTGTCTTGTTTTGACATATGGCTAAAAGATGTATATATAGCGTAAAAATTGGTCTGAGTCTTTCCTTGCAAGGATGAATTTCTTTTGCAGGATTCCAAGGCCAAGGAAAATTTAACACATGTCACACTGTAGAAAAGTAAAGATGCATTTAATGGGTCAGGTACTGGGCTGTGACTCAGAAACATGAACTCCAGTTTTGCCACAAGATTACAATTTTGATATTGATCAATCTGTGTACTTCCCTCACCTTTCCCATTCATATGGGTTTGGCTTAGGGAAAGTATGGTTTTCTTTGTATTACAGTGCTGAACATAGTGGAAGTAGGCTCTTGATTGAGATCTTTAACAGCTGTAAGGATAACAATATGAAAATACATAACTTGCTGTTAACCATAAAAGCACTTCTGTGGGTGAGGACACAGAAGAGTATAGAGGAGCTGGAAAATTGTAGAAGAGCTTAACAGAGTAATTTTTTTTTCTTTACAAAAAATACCCCAAATCCAGTCTTAAACTAAATTCAAGAAGCAGCTCTTCCTCCTTTTGAGACTTGGGTAGCTACCATTTTTTTTTATTCTTCCTAGTCCTGTTACATCCCCTCCTGTTTGTACTCTTTTATATCTGTTGCTTCCACGAGCTGCTACGCCCAGCATCTTTTTTTTTCTTTGTAAATCCACAGTCTTCTGGAGCTGATGTGTAAAGAGCAGTTGGAGGAGCCAAGGCTGCTGAGGTGGCATCTCATTTGCTCCGGATCAGTAACCCATAAATATAGAAGGCAATGGGAACAAGATAAGCAGTGAAATCAGACCTGTTCAAGCCTTAATATGTTCTTTTTGCATCACAAGCACCTTTTAAATTCTTATGGAATTTAAACCATTTAACCATTTCTTGTGGTTATGAAATGTTACTTTAATAACAAATGTAGATATTACAAGTTCCATGATGCCTAAATGTGCTACAGATGAAGAGGAAAAGAACAGCGAGAGCTTGAAGGCGACACATTGGCAAAATAAACTTGGTTTTCTAGCCTGTCTTTCATGGAAAGACCTGCTTTGTACTTTTAAGGATCCACTCCTTATAAAACAGTTTTCTTTGAATGTGTTGGAAGGGTGAGGTAGGATGCGAGCAAAGAACTACAATATCCTGTCAGGTATGGAAATCTACAGTCTGAACAAAACCAAGAAATTCCATCAAAAGCAATATTTCATTGGCATCCTTTTGGAATGTGTCTTGCCTGATGAGGAATTTCAGAAAGACGTCCCCAAACCATAACATGAAACAATTTGACATTTAAAACCAGTTATGAACAATAAAAATACTGTTAACAAGGCAGTTCATAAATACCTGAAGTATAAACTATAACTTAGTTATTTAAGTGGCAGTTTGCTTATCAGAATACTTATTGCTGATTTCTAACTTCATTCTATCACTTGAGTCATCATGCAGGGTGATTCCCTATGCTCACTACCACCATTAGAAGCGAAGGCATGTGTATATTTAAGTCATGTGTGTAAGATTCATATGAAGAATTGAGCATTAGTTGTGCTTTTTTCCTGTCCTGCAGTTGCCAGTAACGTACCTGCTTCTTTCAGAAGTGAATTGACCTTTAATACTTGCTGTCAGAGTTACAACACAGAGTACATGATTACTCCCCCTTCCTCAGCCCCCCGAAACAACAAGGTGTCTGGTGTGAATCCAGCGTTCACCCTGTGTTCTGATCCCTTAATGCTTTCCTTATGCAGGACATAGCACAGTGACTGGTTGGAGATTTAAAGAACACCAAACTGTTTTCATCTGATGTGTCGGAAATGTGTTTCCACTTCCTGATTTCTTCCCAGATATCAGTGTCAGGGTTTGTTTTTTTTTTTAAGGTAGAATCCTAACTGTACTGTGTAAAACTTAATGATAAAATAGTACTTAAGCATGTGATCTTAAAACACAACTCAAAGGTAACATGCCCCTGGCTTCACTGGCAACAAAATGTGGAAGACATGACCTCTGCAGTTCAGGAGGGGAATATGATTTTACCTCTGTAAAATCTGTCTGCTTCCTTTCTAGTGCATGTTTTCAGGCATTTACCTGCTTTACATTGTATTGTTGTTTCCCTCCCTCTGTTTGTAATAATTGTTTGGAATTTCATGTGTGCTATTCGTGTCAGAAATTCACTATATTAGATGGTTTAAAAATATGTGGTAATACTGACTTTTAAAATATGCCATAATAGCCTATGTAATGTAATAACTGTTTAAGCTGACCTGAATATTTCCAATGTACAGAATTATTTAAAGAAATACTGGGATACTGCTATAGAACGGTTAGTGCTCTTTCTTTTATACATATCATTTCCATCATGAAACGAATCATGCAGTAATAATCTTCATATGTCACAATATGGAATATTCTGTCATTATTAAGTGTGCTTGTGAAAAAATGCTTATGATTCCCATCAACCTGTACCCACACATCTGTCTGTAGCCTCTAGCTGACTTGCTGCCTGGGTTGTGTTTTTTAAAGGCATTTTTTCTGGGTTTTGAAATTAATTTCCTTGAAAGGCAGATTCGAATCTGACTGGGAAATATTAGTATTAGGGTGTTTTGAGTTGTAACAGAAGGAGCCCACGGATGGGTGGTAGGTCAATGGGATGCTCTTGTGCAGGTGGCTTTTATTTGTTTTGTTTCTTTTTAAAACACTTTGAACATAAGCACTTACATTTGAATAAGTTTGATAAATCAGTTTTGTGCATTCATGTGCTCTTGTCCCATTGCCTGATTCCTTCAGATTTCATTTTATCTTAAATTTTTTTGCCCACAACACCATCAGTATCTGCCTTTTCCCCCGACTAGTGACTAACTTCTGGACAAGAGGATATTGATGTAGAGAGTCCTTTGGAGCTTCACACATGCGAATTGACACCTGATAGGCTCACATTACAGCCCTTCCCTTACTAAGGGTGCTAATTAGCATCTCTTTCTTTTATTTTTCTATTAATTTTAATGAAATACAGAGGAACTTAGTCCGTTTAAGAACTTATCCTCTAGCCTTCGTCCAGTTTGCCAAAAAATCTCAGGCATAGTTAAAGCAGATTTACAAGCAACCCATAAAAGGTGTGATTATGTGATACTCACTTCCTTATAAAACCAGATTAACAAAATTATCCAAGCTTTCCTGGAGTGGGAAGCAATGTTTTGCGTATAAAGCAAGATATACTGCTGATTAGCAGTGTTATACCTTACTGGGAGTTGGTGCCTCCACACATTGCTGGATTCAGAACTCCAGAAGAGGATATGAGGAAAAAGGATATTACAAGTGGGGAGATGGGGAAGAAAAATAAGTTTGGAAATTTTCTTTTATGCAAGAGGATATATAAAATAGGAGAGCTAATTCTGATCTAGGTGTTCCTGCTCCGGCAGGGGGATTGGACTAGATGATCTTTCGAGGTCCCTTCCAATCCCTAACATTCTGTGATTCTGTAATTCATGCATTGAGGAATGTGAAAGTAGAAGGGTTATGTTATGGACTATTTTGAAGGCAGAGGTGCAGTGCAGCAGGATGTTGGCATTTTGTGAAAATTTACATCTTCATTTTGTTATTTTTGCACTAAAAATTGTTGGTATATAAAACTATTTCAGTTTATCATGTAGCCCTCCAGAATTCTGTACATCAGAACGAGACAGAATGGTCTTTGCAACCATCGCCATAAAGAGGAGTCGCTTTGTCACTGCTTCATATTCTGTTGTTTACATACATAAAGGTAGCATTATCTACAGATTTGTCAGGGGAGTTGATATGTTCTATTGATTTCTGCCAGAATCCTCATATTTATTTATTTATTTAGAGATTTGCCCTGGTGATACTCTCTGGTTACAGGCCACTGGTACAAATGCACAGTTTGTACAATATATTGGAATATGACAGTAAAGTATCAAATACTGGCATATACACCATATTTTAAACTCATGCTTGAGAACTTGGCAATTTAGCCTTGCCCGTTCTTGAATGTATTAAATACTTTGGTTCCTGTAAAAATATAATCATTTTGCTGTTTTTGTTATTTGTTTGTTTGCTTTTTCTCCTTCAGTGGAAGACCAAATATTCCAAGCTGCTTTTCAGAAAATCTGATACAGTACCTGAAGAGCTCCATCAAATGGTACAAGAAGGCTTTCTGGCATTGCGAAAACACAATTGTTTCTTTCAAGATCTTGTAAGGATCAAAGGAAAAGACTTTCTTACTCCAGTGTCACGTATATTAATTGGAAACCTGGGATGCACTTACAAGTACTTGAACACGAGGTTATTTACAGTTCCTTGGCCTACTGAAGGTCATGATATAAAATATTGCAGTCATCAAATACATGACGCTTGTAAAGCATTAATCAGACTTAATGACTACTTGCATATTGAAGCAGTCAAGGCTTTACAAGGACAAAATTTGTTTGAGACCAAAGAAATAAAAGATACTACTGTAATAGATAGGGAGCAAAATTTTACTCCTAATCTTATAGAAAAAGGGTCTGTTTCAAAAGGTCAAAGCAGTTGTTGTGTACCAGTGGATGACTACATAAGTCTAAAGAACAGGACATCTTATAATTTGACTTTATTAAATTATATGGATCCACTGCAAATGCAATACTTGAAACAAGAACCCTATTTTGGAATGGGGAGCATGGCAGTGAGCTGGCACCACGATGAGAATCTGGTTGAGAGGTCGACGGTTGCTGTGTACAGTTACAGCTGTGAAGGTGAGTGTTGGGGGAGGTACGAGTTGACTAGTGATATAAATATCTTAAGTCCCTGAAGGTCTTTTATGTTTCCATGTGTGTAAGTGCATAAGCACACCTGTGTGCTAGCCTGGATTTGTCACATGCTTCTGAATACAGTGTGATACTTCTTGTATTGAAGCCCTTTCTTTATTTCTGCTAAAACCTGTATAAAATATACCTGTGTTTACTGCAGCGGGCTTATCAGTTGTTATCTAAGTAGATTTAAAAATCAGTATGATTAACTTCTTGCCTAAGACCCAGGAATTAAAAATCTGTCAAATACCCTTTTCAGGTTAACGCATGTGCGTATTTTCTATCCTGTAAAGCGTTTCATTGTAGTTGACATTGCTGTCTTTGTTGTGTTATTTACTATATACAGACTTGCTTCTGCTTTGTGCTGATTTTACTGCTCTTCTGTCTTTGGAAAGATCATTTTAGGTTGGTTTTGTATAAAAGTGTTACTGTATTGACTTCATGTATATACATTTTGTCTGGGCATGCTGTTGTGCTAATGCATGTTTTGCAGAGGACTTGCCAACATTTCTGTAGTTGAGAAATGTGGAAGTTTTCCATTAAAAGGCCTGTTGTCTGCTGGCTTTGCAGGCTCATAGTTATTTGAAAACCATTTACATGCAATATTGGAGAGAAAAAAGTGTAGTTGAAGTTACTTAATATTTTATTTTTAGCTTAAGGCACCTTTCCCATTTTTGTCTTTATTTAAGAGCAGACATAACGGGGTTGGTTTGTGTTTGTTTTTTTTTTCCCCTAACAATTTTTTAACAAAGCCTTGGATTTTTTTTTTTAATGTCTTCCAGTTTTGCAAACATAAGATTAGAATTTAGACACTTGCTTTGAATTTGCAAATGCTCCGTTATGTCTCATAATTCCCAACTAAATTTTGGTTCTTCCAAAAATCCTTTGATGTTTCCTTCAAAACATGGGAAGAATTCACATTTACTTCAGTAGATTTTGACTGAAGACCATGATGTAAAGAAACCAGTTTACACTTCCATGTACATTTTCTTGTTAGTTTCATTATTAGTTTTGAAACTATGGGTCACTTTCTTACTTAGGTTCAGCTGAAATGTCCTATTTACATTTTCCAGGACATGAAACATCAGCTGCCTTAGGAGACTGAATAGAAGAAATTCCATGACCACTAGAAGTGTCACTTAGGACAGCAAAAAGTTCATGAACTATTGCCAAAGGCATTGGTATTTTAGGTCCAGTAAATGTATTTTTTTCAGACTTCTGCTGTAGCTAATTATTTTTTCAGTAACATTTTAAGTTAAAGAAACTTAAACATGAACTTGAAGGAATAATAATGGTGTGTGAGGATTTGTTTTAAGCTTAAAAACTTTTTACTTTAACATAAGACTTGCTTGTGAAGGGGGAAAAATGAGTCCCTTTAAGTTCAGATAGAAGCTTTTTTTTTGTTAATTTATAGCTATGTTTATTCATAACCCGTCACTTGATTTTGTTTCTTCAAGTTCAACAAGTTAGATAGGTAAAAATTATGCTGTTGTAAAACCAGTGCAAATTCTATCCAAGATTTGATTGATGAGGGTAGAAAGAAATATTTGATGTGTTTAGACCAAAAATGATTTTGATATCTGTATATAATGTTTTTGCCACATACAAGATTTTCCATAAGTATACTTATAATTAAAAGTTTTTATTTTTTCCTGAAGGATTTAAAAATTAAAAAGAACTTTAAAAAGCCAAGAGCTTTCCAGTGAATAAATTGATTTTTTCATTTACAAAAATATTTAAAAATTATTACTTCAAATATTTGTATTTTTGCAATAATTCCAAAAGGTGTTGATCAAATTGAAAGTCGATTATATGGGGGGGGGAATATCTTGGCAGGAGGTGGTGATGTTAAAAACTCAGTCTAGCTGGGAATAGTGTAAAAGACACTTTTTGGCGCAGACAATGATTTATGAAGTCAGATCTAGATCTGAACAAGATTGGATTCCACTTGATAGCTCTTGAGTATGGCTCAAGTTGATTTCATGAACTTTCGAGGGAGTTTAAGGTGCCTAGCATGGCTCCTGATGAGCGTCATGAGGAAGTGTCCTGTAGTGTACCTTGATGTGAAAACAGTTCACTTGCATCTGTCTGTGTTCAGGTTGTGGTTGTCCTTGGATGTCCCTGAAGTGAAGCTGTATTTATAATTAGGCTATTTATTCATAAATTGGAGGAAATGGAACCTGCTCATAGATTATGAATATGGTATGAATATGTATCTCTTACCAAGCTCTCCGTACCTGTAAAGCATGAAGAAGCTGCACATCTTTTTGAAGACTGCTGTTAAATCTTTGTAAAAACTTGATCTTTGTATCAAAAAAACCACCAAACCCTAAATCTTTGTAAAACCTCTTTTCCCACTTTCCATAAATATATTTGCTTTTTAGAAGTGTCCTTTATTAGTACTTATTCCATTAATTCTTTTAGTATTGAGTTATACATTACAGTGAGAATTCAATGCTAAAGTCTATCACAGAGTCATTATAGGATTCATAATAAAAAGAGTAGATGTGATCAGATATTTTTTGATGGAATAATTTTTCCTTAGAAGATGTTGATTAGATGGATTAACAATTTTCTGGGAGAAAACACTGATTCTGTGGGAAATTCAAACATAATTTAAGCATGTTGATTTTTTGTTAAAACTTGAGTGATTCACGTTTCTTCGAGGTCTTGCACTTTTTTTTTTGTCAACTCTCTATTCCTCAGGTGCTCACTGGTCTCTGTGGTTCTCCAAACACTGAGGATCTGTGGCAGTCCCTTAGTAGGGGGAAGCCAGGGCTGCCAGAGCTTCATGGCTGGTACCGATCTCTCCTGCCACAAATGCACAGTCCCCAGGTTTTCAGATTTTGAACAGCAGGAGCCCAAGTAATCTTACTGCATTGTGGCAGCTGTTGTCAGACTGTTTAAAGATGATCAACTTGGGTTATGTGGCTTTCTTTTTACTTCAGTTTGCATTTTTATGTCATTATTTGTTTGGTACCTACTTATTTGATTACATAGTGTTAAAATAGATACTGCTGTAATTGAAACAAATTTTTCTTATTTGCTTGTTCAGTGTTTGATGGCACAATGAAAATTTAATGTTTGAAACTTTGATCAGTATTAATTGGAGTAGAAGGAGTTTTTAATACACCAGAAAAGAAATTTGAGAGCCAACATAAAGATATTGGAACAAGCTGATATTCTAATTAGTATCACCATTTATTTTCTTGTTTCCAGTGTCAAACTGTTTCAAAGCAACTTCAAATGAGGTACATTTCTAACAACAAAAAAAGACAGATGTTTTGTTTAATGCTTATCTTAATAGCATTTGCTTTTATTTACATTAAAATAAAATGCATTATATTATACTACGTTAAAAGCAGGTTATCAAGTGGTAAGAATAAGCACAAAAATTGGAGAAATTTGCTTTTAATGTGTATACTGCATGAAGGTGCGTGAGTGGTAGTCATGGTGCATATGCAGAACTGGATACATTACAGAATGTGTGTTCAGTTATACTGTCACTAACACTATTAGAAATTAATTTACTTTTCAGAATTTACCATGGAACAGGAATTCCAAATTTCGACTAATTTAGGATTTTTAATAACTCATTAGCTTACAAATATCCCATCACATGAGAACATTAAGGTAAAAACTTGTTCAGGATTTTAATATAGTAAGCTAATAACCCATTTTTATTTCCTGCTCTATTTATAAAAGTGAATTGCAATCCTGCAAAATTGGGGCATTTTCAAAAATTGGATTTTATCCATGAAAATTTCCTAATGAATAGTTTTCCCTCAGGTCTTTAAGTTTTGTAGGAAGTTTTATTGCTTACCAGACCACTAGCTGGTTCTAAAGATGCTCTTTGAACTAGAGACTTGTTTCAGTTACCAACTTAAAGGAGAAGGAATATAATGTAGTCACTGGAAGTGTCCGTCTTTCTCTTACTTGGATTTCCCACAAACTATGTTTATGGTTAGATAAATAGTTTTCTCTAGATTCTTTACAGTATCTTGTTTGTCTTCTTGCTGTACGGCCTATTTGCTGTATGAAGCTCTTGAAGTACTGACCAACTGGCTCTGTTCACTGCCGATGATGGTTGTGGTGTAACTCCAGACGTCAGTGAGCCCCACACAGCCACTCGCTCACTGCCCCCGCGGTGAGACGGGCGAGAGAATTGGAAAGGTAAAAGTGGGTTGAGGTAAAGGCAGTTTAATAGGTAAAGCAAAAGCCGTATGCACAAGCAAGGCAAACCAAGGAATTCATTCACTACTTCCTGTTGGCAGGCAGATGTTCGGCCATCTCCAGGAAACCCGGCCTCCATCATGCGGAATGGTTACTTGGGAAGACAAACACCATCACTCCCAATGTCTGCCCTCTCCTTCTTCTTCCCCTTCCCACAGCTTTATATACTGAGTGTAATGTCTTATGGTATGGAATATCCCTGTGGTCAGCTGGAGTCAGATGTCCCAGCTGTGTCCTCTCCCAACTTCTTGTGCACCCCCAGCCCACTTGCTGGAGGGGTGGGAAGCAGGAAAGGCCTTGGTACTGTGTGAGCACTGCTCAGCCATAACTGAAACAACCCTGTGTTATCAGCACTGCTTTCAACAGAAATCCAAAACATGGCCCCATACTAGCTGCTGTGAAGAAGACTAGTGCTCTCCCAGCCAAAAGTGGTACAGTAATGTTGAAAGGTTTAACAGGCTTAGCTAGTTGCTAATGACTGATCTTGAAGGAACTTTGGTGTTACTTTGTTTGTAAAATGCTGTTGGTATTTTTTCACACTGTGATGTTAGAAGCAATAGCCTAGCCCTAAACCTGATGATGGCTGTTTCATTTATACAGTAATTGGGAATAAAAATAATTCAGGTTTACTACAGATATATATTTGCTCACTAGGTTAAAAAATCCTGAAACTACAAGAGTTCAGAATTGAAGTAAATCTAAATTTGTAGCTGACCAATAATCCTCTTTATGTACTGCTTAATGCATAAAAGTAATGGAGTAGGCATTTGCACAGGATTAGAACAATTATATTAAGTGGTTTCTAATGTCAATAATGTAGTAGAAATATTGCTTGTTGAAAGAATAGAAATGATGTGTAGAAAAAGATGTATTTCTTCTTAAGAAATGAATATGTGAGTGAAATGGCCACATCTGTAACTTGTAGCTTCTGGGCAGTTGGAATTGTATTCTGAGAGAATCACAAATTTTTAATGATCCAATTACTCTTACCATAATAGATTTGAATCCCTGTTTTATAAAAAGAAATCATCATTTGAATTAACTGTTGTGGGCTGTGTTTGAACAATGTTAGCAGATATTTTAGTTTTTGGCTTTGTGAATGTCAGTTGTAAGCAAAAGTTAAAATGTTAGTAACAGCCTAATTAACTTCTTATCCTATGGCTTTTTAGTAATAAGGTGGAAGAAATAACTCTGGGTAGATACTCCTTCTTTCCCACCAGCTGCTGAAAAGCAAAAAATGCTTGTTTTTTCGTTTCTTGCATATGACTTATATACTTTGCTATGGAAGACAGTAATAATGTATTTCATTATTTGCTGAACACGTGCCTGAATTCTTTTAAATTCTGAAAAAATAAATCATTCTGTAAAAAAATAATTCTCTTTATCTACCTAGCAATGGCTAGTTGGATTTAATGACAAAGCAGATGTTTCCAGTCAGCCTTGTTTTTAGCAATGTGTTCACAGTGATTCTGTTGTCTAAGAAATCGTTTGATTTAAGATTACATTTAGGATATAGTTTGGCATTTACAATTTGTCTTGAAAAGGGAACATTTAGGTTTCAGAGTGTCAAAAAACTCTCAAACTCTTCTTGAAGAGATTGTTGGTGAATAGCAAAGTAGCCTTTTGAGGCTGCTTTAACTTTCTGTGCTTTGGAACAACAACCATACGAGATCCAGGAAAACAAGTTTAGTGTTGTTCTGAACCGAACCATGACCCAAACTGGATAAGATCGGGTCTCGGAGCTGAAATATCTCTGAAATTTAAGCTGTCTGGTTAGGAGCGTAGTTCTGTGGCCAGTTTTTTTGCAGCTCTATTGTCTTTTTCATGGTTCTATGTTAATTACAGGTTTGAGGAGGTATTGTTTATGGTTTGGTAAGCTTGTTGCCTAGTTGGACCATTTCATTTGGGATGCAAGCGTAAAGGTTTCTCGCAGGCCAAATTCTCTAAGTCTTTAATGCACAGAATTCAAATTTGCAGATAGTTTTATTATGTTTCCATTGAATACTGCTACATTTGGCCATTTCTGTATGGTCTACTCAAAAATAAATACGTATTCTTAAGGTGCTGTGTATGTGCAAGATTGACATGATTTACTCTCAAATAGCTATGGTTTGGATACATCCAAATGTTTTCACTTAAGTGGGACCTGTAATTATGCCAGTGAATGTACAGCATTCAGTCATGCTTGAGGTGTGACATGGAGAATTTAATAACAACTTCTTTTTGTGTAAAAGTTTGTCAGTGCTACCTAGAGGTATACCACAAATGTTAAGGTGGCTTTTTTTTATCTTGCTCTCACTTTCAGAGTAGCTTGCATTTAAAAGCTAGCAGCAGCTTGCTTCCATTTGTTACAAAAATAATATGGTAGGAGCCATCAGTTTCAATTGCTGCTGATAATTATAAGGTGCAATAATTGAGAATATAGAGAAAAGGAGACTCTGAGCTACATTTGAACTCTGTACTTAAGCAATAAAAAATTTATCAAACTGCAAAAAATAAGTCATTTTAACGAGCACATTCCAAAGGTGCTGGATTTATGAGGAGACCCCAGGAAACTTTGATTGAAATTGCTGTCTCTGATTGTAATTCTATATTTTATTGGTGCCATATTGTGAACAGTGCTGCTGCCAAAGTGAATGGGAAAGCAGCATAACAGAGATTTAACCCAGAACGGTTACCTCTTTTTATAATATCCATGATGTATTGCATTAAAAATGCCTTGAAAGCCATCCTATTTGCAGTTTTCAGAAAACATTTTTCTTAAATTAAGTTACGATTTATCTGAACAGGGCAGAAAATATGAAAGCCCCTTGAAGACTTTAGTATTGATTTTTCTGAGTATTTGCTAGCTCTTGTTTTCTCATTTGTGTGCTCCTTGATAAAAGGCCTAGAGCTGCTCCTGAGCCAAAGCTTCAGCTGAATGAGAACTGCAGCAGTGAAGGCAGGGAATGCGGGGACTGAATTTACAGTAGGAATTTTAGCTAGGAACTTCAGATGGGCTTTTTAAAATGTTTTGGCTCTCTGCTTCCTCAATGTTGGCAATATTTAATTGACACAGAAAATTAGGACCATTTATTGATTTATTAAGGGCTACTCCCGACTAAACAACCGTTGCAGTAACCATGTGCGATGGAGGACTTGAATATTTTGGAAGTGTGAGTTCAAGGTCGCTTTTTATGCGTGCATGGTATGAGTTATCATTCTTTATTTTAGTATTTTTATTCTAGATTTAAATGAAGACAAAATTTTTAAAATTATTACATGGAAGCACATTTGAAATGAATAATGAAATGGACACACGCCGCAATAATTAGGCATGCTACGTACTTAATGATTTCTAAGTGTTCACTGCCGTTCTGTGCCAACAGCTTATTAAAACTTCTTCCTCCCTCTGTCAAAACGCTCTGTTACTTTAGCCATGAGACTGTTACACCACAGCTCCTGAGTACCTTGTTACAGAAGCTGACTGTATCTTTCAATTTATACTGCAGTGAAGCAAGCTTATGAAAATAGTTCTGAGGGATTAAGCTCTAAGTACTATTTCTATGCAGTGGATTATTTTTCCCCCAGCTCGACACATTCATGTTGCTTAATGATAAGAAAAATGTTATGACAAATGTATTGAAGCTGCTTTGGCTCTTGCACATTATCTAGTATGTTTGACTAATAAGTTTGAGAAAAGTGACAGATGTGATTCCAAGATTTGCACAACTTTGTGGGTCTGTAGTGAGATTTGTGCCCGTTATTTCACTTTACCTGGCCTCAGTTTATGATTTGGTGAAATATCAAGTATGTAAACAAATTAAATTGTTCATAAAATGCTTTGGTAGCTTATGACTTGAAATTGTTTCCGGAGTTATCTCTTTTTATATCAGCATTGCTGCATTATTTTCTATTTTCTTCTATGCTTATAGTTTTAGTAATGTAAAAAAAAAAAAGAGTAAAGATTAACTAAAGCTCCCATTAACATGTGCTTGAGAACTTCAGAAAAACGAGTCTGTTACAAACTTTGCCTTGATTTGCATTTACTTTGTAGTTAACATGAAGTTTTCATCTTAGTGAAGTTGGTTGCAACAAATTCTTGATCACATATGCCTTCTTTTCTTTTTTTCAATCTATCAACATAATTTTGAATTTGGAGATGGTGATTATACCAAATGGAGATTATAGGAAGTTTAAGCCTATTAAGATTGTACCAATGTGGGATATCATTAAGTCTGTATTATTAGGCCAGATAGTGTATTTTATGGTTATCACCTTGTCTGTTGTCTATTGTGTTTTTCCCTCTCTCTCTTTTAAAGGTTCGACTGTGGAAGAGAGTAATGAACAAACATTGAAGGGAAGAGACCCAGCTGTTTGGCACGTAGGCTTGAAGGTAGCATGGGACATAGAGACACCAGGATTAGCAATACCACTTCGCCAAGGAGACTTCTACTTGATGCTTGGTAATTTTCAAGGGCTAAGAAGGGGAACTTTTTGTTGAAATCAGAGAAAATTACACTTATTTTAATAGAAATTATCATAAGTTCCTTTCCATTAGGACTCTCCTTACTTGGAAAGACATGATCTGGCTAGAGTGTATAATAAATTCCTCCTACCTTGCCCACTTCCAGTGTTATTTTGGGGAACTTTTTTTTAGAAATGTTTCTTTCACTTCACAGCTAAGAAAAGAAATATTCTTTTTGAGCCTTTTCTGTCTGTTGTGCAGGGAGAATTGATAGTCCAAGTCAGGCTTCAGGCCATAGGCAGAGTTTCCGCAGATCTTAAGAGAATTTGAGCTGTATCTATCCCATCTTTGGTTTGTAGATGCAGATTCCTTTTTCTGTTCTGAGTAACTGTGAGCGTCCGTGTGTTATGTTCAAAAAAAAAAAAAAATCCTGTTCTTGAGTTTAGCTTATAAAGTGATTACATATTATGTAAGCTGTGACAGTAGCAGTCTCAAAGTTCTCTGGTGGTTCTTGAAGTTTCAACTGTTATGCCACTCTGTAGATGTTTTATTGGTCACTAGTTTCAGGCATGATGCTTCTCTCCCTTTGCTACAATTTTCCATGTGTGTATTCAAACATACTGTTTTCTAGTAGTAGGATTATACTAAAATCATAGTGAACAGAGCTGTCATACTCCAAGAGTGACTCTTAATTTAAACTTCTCTTTAAAATCCTCTACACTTGAGACATTTGAGTTCATTTACTTGAGCAGCTGAGCTCACACTGAAAGAAACAAAGCAAGAACTCTGGCTAAGGCTTGTTGACACAAAATCTGTTGCTTTCTCTTTTGACTTGTTTCTCTTGGTTATCACTTTTGTTTAAACAAATTTAGTTATAAATCACACAACTCAAAACATGAGTAATGCTTCTGACAACATCATGTTGGCTTGTTTAGTGACTGGCTTGGTGGTCATCATCTTTGAAGAGTTAGAGCACCTTCATTGTTCTCTGTTACGTGTTTGTGACTTGGAAGGTAGACTCCATGGAGTGGCCCTAGAATGACCTGTTGGGCTGAACAGTCTTTTCGCTTTTACCTTTCACTTTTCTCTTCAACAAATATGAAAACTGTTTACTTAGTACAAGCAATACATTTGTAAGCAATCTTAAACATATACTGCTCCTTGTCCTTAGTTGCCTCATCAAATCCTGTGCACTGTCATTGATGAAGTGTAAAAGAACTGACCTGTCTGTGCTCTTACGTATGTTCAGCATGAACACATCAAGTGTTAAGATGGGAGGTCCTTTGGCATGGTGGTGTGGATGCACCTCCTTTTTCTGTATTTGTGAAGATACAGAGGAACAGACTCTGCTCCTCTGTAAAACAAACAAACAAACAAACCCCCAAAAAACCCAACCAAACAGAGACATTTCTTATATGTAAGTAAAGTTTAAGTGGCAGTCAAACCTTCCTATAAAGGGAATTATTAATTCTTTTCTGTGCAATAGCAGTTTGGGCATTAAATAAACTTCTCATCTAATCTTTCCTGACCGGAAAGTTTATGCCTACACAGCTTTGCTGGGACAGAGATTCAGAAGGCAATTAGTAAAAGAAGGAGTATAACTTTGGTATTTTTGTTGCAAAATACTGTAGACTGTAGCTGACTGAGTTAGCAGATCATAAGGACATTTTTTTTTATTCCCTCATGCAATTTATGCACAGTAACTAAAGTATTATCATGGATGCTATTTCAAGGGTGAGTCAGAAAGTAAGTTTATTTAACACATAACATCATGATCGTGTTTTGATGGAAACAAAGGATATATTAAACATTCTTTTGAAGATGATGTGTAAATCACTTTCTTATTAATACTTTGTGGAGAGCTATAGATTTGAGCTCTGTAGGCCAGGTGTTTGATAATCTCTTCTGCATTTCCATAGCCTTTGTATTTCTTTTCCTCAATTACTTTAAAAAAAATATTGTTTTTTACAGGCTGAGAAAGTATTCTCAAACTAGCCCTTTTATTAGGTTTCTGTGTACAGCAGAACTGCCTTTGTCGTTTTTACTTGAAGAGAAAGACAATGTAAGCGGACAGACACAGTTTTAGTGTATTTTTTCACTGTTCAGATTTTTTGAACTGACTTTTAAGAGGAGGCATCTTGAAGATGCCATCTGAAAGATAAAATATGAAGACTCTGTGTAAAAACTGACTTGACAATGAAGAAGCCGATTTTAGATTCATTTATCTTGTGCATTTATACATCACACATTCCAGAACCTCGTTTCAGTAGGCGGAGTCTTCCTGCTGGCATTTGTTAAAAAGCAGTGGCAGGACTATGCAAGGCATCTAGAAAATATAATGTTAAGATAGGAGTAATGCAGCAGCTGTTGGTAAACATGGACTGATTGGTAAGATTGTGTACTTTTACTGACTACCAGTGACTCATCCAACTCTAGCAAAAAACTTCGCAACTCCGTAGGTCTGTTCTTCCAGTCGCTGAAATGGTGTGCTGCTTACTGCTTTATATACATGTTGTAAAATACTCGTGTGAAATTCAGTATGTTGCTTATAATTAAAAAGTCAGGTCCTATCAATTCCTGTCCCTGTAATACCCCAACTATTTCCTAATGTTGTATACACACATCTTAGATAAGAAAACGTGGTGACTTTGGTAACTTGATATTTCTAGTGGTGATGTGCGATTACAGTAACTTGTGAATCCTGATCAATGGGTATGTCAAAGTAACAAAAAGATTGAGGATGTTTTTTAGCATTTCTAGTAGACGTTGAGGAATATTTATGTTGTTCCCTTCATTGGCTCTATAAATTTTTTTGTTGTTGTTGTTCTGGGTAGAATTTTACTAAAATGCAGTCTTAAAGTATATATTTATACTTGCATTCTCAGCTGTCCTCTTCAGACTAAATCATAAGCCATAATTTAAATATATGTTGGTACTGAACATGAGGTGATCAAATCCATTCTTCAAATAAGCTATTGCAATAATATAAATGTATTTTGTTTAAACAAAACCAAACAAATTCCAAATTACTTTAAGTAAGACTTATTATTTTTTTTTTGAGACTTACTCTTCCTAATATGAAGAAAAAAGATTTAGTGGATAACTGCAAATCTGTTGCTGAAAAAACTCAAATCTGAACTTTATATCACTCACAAAACGGAAACACTTTAGCTCAATTTAGAATAATATATTGGTCTGCAAAGGAAGTGCATACAGAACCCTGCTGTCTCAAGTACACAGTCAAGGGGTGTCTAATATGAAACGTGTTGGGTGCGTGCAATAAATCCAAGACACGTGGAGGTGAGCAAAGGGCCCCATCTGCTCTGTCCTAGAGCATGGTTAACTAGGGTTGTCATGGTCTTACTATTAAATTGGAATCTTTACCCTAATCTTTGAGTTAGACATGACTGGGTTTGCAAGCAGATTTACAATTTTCACTAATTTTCTTACCATGACTTCAAAACATACTTAACAAAAATACATTCTGGACTTTTTCAAAGGGAGATTTACTTTTCTGCAGCTGTTTCCCATAGATCAAGGTCTTGCTTGAAGGTTAGGCTTTTAAAACAGCATGAAGATGAACTTGGAATCTTATGACTCCCCACCCCCAGCAAATTGTAGTTCAAGAAGCATCGAAAAATTGTTTTCATAACCAACCGGAAGTAGGGTGCTCACAGTGCAGAGGCTGGCTGGTGGTTCAAGATAAGTATTTAATGGAAACACTTCCACATGTATGTAGTGGCTCCTTAAACTACTTCTAGATGTTTAATCTGCTTCTATTTCCACAAACTAACTTGAACCCTCTTTACTCTCTAGCATCTTGAATGTGTTGGAGTTTTTAACCCTCCTCCCCTTTTTTTTTTTTTTTTGAGTCCACATTTAATCTGAATGCTGTGTTCCTTGGTTAAGACTTTGAACCCCAGAAATGTATTTGTTGTTACCAAACTTTGATCATGAAGTTTAGCAAATCCCAGACATCTTTTTTTTCTTGTCCCTGTTCAGGCTTTTAATTCATTCTGTGTTTTGTGCGCACTTTTCTTGTGTAAAAACTAAAAACATGTATTAGTTGGGGACAGATCATCTTTCTGGATTTATGTTAGGAAAGTGGTATACCATTGACCCATAATTTCTTGGGGAAGGAGACATACCTGCCTAGTGCTTTCTGTTAACATGCCTACAGTAAAATTAGTTTAAGATTTTCTCCTCTTGAACCATTGTGAGCAGTTCGATACAAGTAGAATTGGAAATGGTGGAAAAGCATCTTAGTGCTTTTGTAAATTACACTGTAATATGGTTAAAAATAAAATTATTTGTTTACAGTGGTTAAGAAAATTAATAGCACAAGTCCATATTACTTTTGTTTGTAGATATTTGTGGTGTTTAGGATATCAAAGCTTTTGCCAATGTTTCAAACCCCACTGTATGTTTTATCTGCTTCACAAAATAAATGACAAAAAGACAACTGTCTAAAAAGTTGAGGAAGAACACTTGAAAGAAGACAGAAGAGACAATATAAACCCCTGTTGCTAATTCTGGGAGCATTTTCCATTGTGGTTTGTGTTTTCCTGGGAAGTACTTTACCTAGAATTAATAAGTTTTAGGCCCTTAGTCTAGACTCCTTTCAGTAGGATTGGCTAAGAATTAATTTCCTTTCTTTTACCTTGTATTTGTTATGTCTTAATAGTGTGCAGTGACCTGGGTGTGCAGCCGTTGTTTCTGAGTGCTTTGGCTTCTCACTCCCACAATTTAAAATAGAAAATGCAGCATCCTCATTCCAAAATATATCTGCTGTCTCTAAGTAGCAGAAAAATCACTAGGAAGCTGGTCTCATAAGGGGGTGCACATAGAGAGGTACTAGTCTGCATCTGTAGTAGAAGAGTGGTCAGGTTTTGAAACAATAGCACTAGTTTTAGGAGCTGTAAGCCTGCTTCTCTCGCAGGATTTCCATGCAAACTGTGGCAAATGCCTTAACCTCTCCTTACCCTTAGCTTTTTCTGAGTCAGTTACCCAGCTCACAGAGGCCTTGCATGGATAGCTGTGTGAAGGCGCCAAGGATCTTAGCTGGTTTTGTGGTGTTTAGCTGTTTCGTTTTGGTTTTTTTTTTCCTGCAGGTGTGAGGAATAGGGACCTGTATTAAATAGAAACTCCATTTTGTAACTGTGTGTTACACAGGCTGTGTTGTTGGAGTTTCTGTAGCTGGGGATTCTGTGTCAAATAATTGTGTGCATTTGCAACTAATCAGATCATCTGCTAATTATTCTTACAGCTTCTTAGTACTTCATCTGTAAAGTCAAAATCTGACCTCCAAATTGTTTAAACAGACTTCAAGTTGATAACTTTGTTTTCCAAAGTGGCTTTGGTCACCTGTAGACCATCATCCATGTGATTAATTCCTTTTAATAAATCTTGCCTTGGTTATAGTAGGCCTATAATGGGATCTGGCCCTAAGGTGGCAGATGATTCATTGGGAAGTGGCAGCCAGAAAGTACTAGAAATAAAATAATAAACCAACTCTTTACAATATTGTCAGTAGTTTGGAGAAACTACTGACATTAGTCAGTATCAGTTATCAAATAGCATTATCAGTTATCAAATTCCCTGAAGTGCAAGTCGTCATCCCCATTTGTGTAGTACAAGAGTATCCTGTTAATACAGGAAATCTGAATAGGTTTAATGTGCGTTATTAGGCTTTGATTGAGAAAATTCTTTGATCAATATAGCACTTGAACATGTATTGGGTTTCATTAGTTTTTATGATTGTTTTCTAGAATGACTATTTTAAATTTGGATCATTTGAGGTGTTTTAAAATTTACAAACAAGCAAAAAGCCTGATCAGACTTCAGAAAAATACTCTGTGCAAGTAACAGCATTTTTCATAGACGTGGGAAGGCTTTGGGAGAGGAACAGTCATGTAAGCAGAAAATTGTAGTCCCATTCTCAACAATTTCTTGCCTAGCAGTTAGTTAATTGGAACATCTATCTAAGCATCCCTATGGAAGGCAAGACTGTTTTAAGAAGGAGAAGGGGTTGCATTATGGTTCTTGAAACTGTACTTAAATACGTTGCTAAGTTGGTGTTAATGGGGATTTAAAGTAAAAAGTCACTTATCGTACACGCTGTACGGTTCACGTAAGTTTTGTGGGGTTTTATTTTTGTAATAGATACTGAAGTGAGATGTCCCTGCCAGAGTTGTCCTGGATTTGTGGCAAGATAAGGGCCCACTGTTTTGTGGCAGAAAAGATGCCTTGTTGGCTCTTACCTCTTCACAAACTCAGGGGAACTCTCTGACAAATAACCTGCCTGCATTCAGTTTGCCAAAGCACGACTGATACATGTATTCCTGCTTTTATATGCATGTATTTTATGTGATACATAATACTGGAAAGGCCGTGTATTGGTTTTCCAAACCTCACCAGTAAGTTTGTTCCTGTAAAACTGATGTTAGCTCTGTATGTGTTGTGTTTTACCAGAAGAACACTCTGGTAGTTTTGACATGGGTGTCCAAGGAAGGTAATGGTTTTGGTTTGGCTCTAAAACCAATGTAGTAATCTGGATGTAGTGTTCTGTATCTGAATAAAAGCCTTTGCTGCCAGATGGACAATGGCCAATTTAGCAGAGTGCTTTTTCTTTTCAATTAATATAATTTTGAAGAAAAAGAAAAGCAAATCTTTACTGTAATCTTTTAAGACCTAGAATGTATTTTTCACATATCCTTTGAGACATGCAATCCATGAAGCTTCAACTATTTTTGTACAAATAGATTTTTAGATGAATTATAAACTCTTAAATTGAAATTACAGGCTTCTTTCTAAGACTCATAAAGGATTAGAGACAGTTGGAAGCAATTTCAAGGGGGAGGTCTACAATGAAAGATTTGCCAGGGATTTGAATAAAGGTGCAAATGAAAATGTAATACTTCCGCTGCTTTGTTTGTGTAAAACACCACAATGACCAGACACTGAATGTGGTGGTGGAAGTGTTTGGGTTTGTTTTCTGTTGTAATTCTTCAAAGTGATTGTGATATTGCAATATTGCAGTGTCCAGGGATCATATTGTTCTGTGGCCCTTGCAAGACTTGGCTTTATGCAATTTAACCCTTGTGTTTATGTAGGAAATTGCTTTTTCCTGTGTTCTTTTTTTGTTGTTGTTGTTTTGGAACATTATTTCAAGCTTTTCAGTTTCACCTATCTTCAAACCTCATGCAGATAGAAAATAAGCCTCCCATCTAAAATTTCTCAGGGGGAATTCAATCCTCTTTCGTAACATGTGTCTACATATTCCTTACATAAATTATTTTTCTGTTTATTATTTTTTTCAAATTTGTGGTACTGTCTGCTGGCTTGGGTGTGAACTTTGTTAATAGTTGCTTTTAAAATTCGTAGAAAGAAGACACTGTTCCTACAAGTAGGATAAATTCAGTTATTTTTCTGAATTCTTACTCATTAGAATTTTCTGAGTTTTAAAACTTTCAGCCTTGTTGCAAGGTAAAGTAAAAGTTTTAGGGCATTCATTTTTTCAGTAATATAGAGAATACTATTAAGCCTCACACAGGTTTGTTTGTTTGTTTTTCAGTCTGATAGTCCATTGTTATTGGCAGAAAAGCATTTTCAAAAAATAGTAGGAATTTGAGATGGTGGGCTTCAGGTGTGCCAATAGTGATCTCTTAAAGATAAACTGTGTTTAGGTGATGGAAAGATGAAGCTTGATAATTTCTCATCATGCTGTATTAAGCTGACTGAAGCTAAATTCCCTGAAAGAATAGATACTGCTGAAAGTACAGGTTCCACGTTAACTGTCACCTTGTAGGTCTCTATTCCTGTTCTCCTCTAATTTTGTCTATTATGGTTTTTGGCTTGGTGACACTTTAGGTCACCTAGTTTTCTATGGTTTTTTACTATCTTTCTAACCCAGGAGTGATTTTACAGAAATTTTTGATAGATTTTTCCTGAATGTCTTGTTAAGATTGAGAGGGAAGCAGTTATGTCGGAATTGTCTAACACCAAAGCTGTTTGAATTGAAAGCATTTAATGAATGATTTTCAATGTCACAGTGGGTGTTGTTACTAGCTTTAGTCTGAACTTTTGGAGAGGACTACATTTCCTATAAAAAGTGCTAATTTGTCAGTTTTCAAGTGTTCTTCAGTTATAATAATTTTCACAAAATCCTGATGGCAACCAAGTAGATTCCGTCTACAGAGGTTTGTGGGGCTGTTTGCTAGTTGGTGAACTGAAGTTCGTGACAGCTCTCTGGCAGGCTATAAGAAGGTCACAAATGAAATGCTTTGGAGACAGGTCTTTGAGCAGATTGTGCTTTCTGGGTTCCCAGTTAGTTGGCTTTGAGCTGAAGGGAGAACTTCAGATAAGTGTCAGATAAAAGATGAAATAATGTATCTTTGTCTCTTTTACTTCCTCTTTCTTTGTTTCTTTTTTCAATAAATATGAGTATTGTTTAGTGATTTTTTTTTTTTTGAGAAAAGAGATTGTGATTTCTAAGTAGTCTGCTTTTAAGGAATTGTTTAGTTGAACTGTTCCTGTAAGAGGTGGAAAAATGCCACTTCTACACTGTATAAACTGTGAGAAAATGAATATGAAGAGGTTTTCGTAACGATAGGACAGTGAATCGTTATCGTGTTCTGCTAAACGCTAGAGCTCTGTGAAGATTGTACTATCTGACTGAATTATCTAATTTTTTTTCTTTAAATGCTTAAGGTAGTGTCTTTAATTCATAGTCAGACAGAATAAGTTTTATTAAGTATAGATTTTTCCCCTGTACTTAAGGTTTTCTGATCTGTCCCTAGATGATCTCAATATGACCCATCAGCACTGTGTTCTGGCTGGTTTTTCGCCTCGGTTCAGCTCAACTCACAGAGTGGCAGATGTAAGTATCACAAATGGTTTGCTGTTTGGTCATTCGTAAAACTAATGTTCTGGTACTGTATATGCATCGTCATGTTGTTTTACCCAGAGCTGTTTCGCAGTTGTGCTTATGACTCAGACTGTTTTCTTGAACAACTGCTATTTGTTTATTTTTTGGATTGAGGTTCACTTGTTTGTGTATTGGTAGTTTGCCTAAACTCAAGTGTATAAGGTTTGAATTAACAATGTGCTACACCACACCTCATGGATTACTGAAGAAATGTAGAAAGAAGTGTATTTTTACCTGAAATTTTTGCTGCATTCGTATCCCAGTCCTAGTTAAAAGGCAGTATTTGTGATGAGACAGAAATACTCAAAACACATATGTCAGCTGTGTCCACTGGCAAGAATGGCCTTTAGGAGGTCAGAACAACTAAGAGCACTCAGGAGTGTGTTTTAAATTGGATCCTTCTGTGCGTCTGATGGTTGAAGAAGCAGGAAAGTGACACAGAGTCACTTATCACTTTCTTCTTTCAGCAAGGCAAAATATGCCACTATTGAAGCAAGAGAGATACGTGTCTCCATCTACTTCTTCTTTCCCCCATTGCTCTTCCTAGTTAGTGCAGGAATGGAAATGAAGCAATAGCACCAAACACGGCCATATACAGTTGTAATATTAAAAAAAGTGCCTTTATTTCCCAAATATGCACTATGTGTGCTTAAACTGGGCTTTAATGTAAAGTTAAGTACACTGTACATTTAAAAAAAAAATAGTTCTGTATTTTTCCTCTCTCATTTTAAGAGTGCTCTGACCTCCTGTTACTTTTGCAGGAAAATGCACACTTATTTTTACAGTATGAAAAGCTTCTCTAGTAAGTGATTGTGCTTTGTTGTAAGCTGTTATGACTTCAGTTTGTGTAGTATAGAAATTTTTTTTACAAAGAAGATGACACCAGGGGGTTCTTATTTAACACTATTCCTGGAAATTTAACTGAAAATACAGATATTTAGTTGAAAAGAATTCAAACATGTAGGTGTAAGGTGGTGGTTTCAAAAGGATTTTTACAGATTTCCTTCTAATTTTGAAGGACATTTAATGAAAACAAGATAAAATTATTTGAAGTACAAATTTGTTTTGTTTGTATTATCTATTCCTTGTAAGCAAACAGCTCTCAGGCTGGATATGAAAATCCATTTTAGTGTTACTGGGAGCTTGTGCAACTAGGCAAATACAACTGGTTCTGAAATACTGTCAAAACTGGCCAGAAAGCAATGGAAAATGTGGCTGTGTTTTTGTATGCCATGTTTGTAAAGTTAATTTTAAAAGAATTCTTTCTTTCTCCTTTCAATCTATACTTTACTGGTTAACTAGATGTTTGATGGATTAGACTCTTGCATAATTTAAACTAATAACTATAGAGACAATCCAAGGGGCGTTGCCCTTTGTTTGAAAGGTGATGAAATAGTTATAGAAATGCATGCCCTCTGCTCCTTCACTTTGATTATTTCAGAAGCAAATAGTTCAGTATATTTGTAGATATATATAAAATTTTTGTTATATCTTTTTAGTGTTCAAGAGGAACATTAGAATACATATTTGGACAATGTGAACTGGCACTCCAGAATTTACAAACTGATTCTGATTCAATGGCTTTGTCTTTGAAATCACTGGAAACTGCAGTTGTAAAGCAAGTAGAAGAAATACATAATGAGGTGAGATGATCTGCACTGAAAAGACTTCAGCCAGATTCTAACAGGTGCAGGCTGTTCATGGAGTTAATGCGCAATTAAGTGTATTCAGCTGTTGACAGGGCATTACTCTGTATAAGTTTGAAGTGTGGTTTTTTTAAGACTTTTTTACTTGTGTGCAGTAGTCAGTATTAGGCTGATACTTTCATTCCCGTGAAGTTTGCATTTTTCCTGAAGATCCCTCTGCTGGTAGAGTGGAAGAGTAGTGTCAGTGAGATTGCACCAAATCTGATGGTGTGGTGGTGGACAAACCAAACTACTCCAGCACTTCTCTAACAAAAAGGGAGAGAGGAAAAAAAACAGAGGGAATGAGCAGGTAAGATTTTTCAGTTGTTTGTTGGGTGTTGAACCAGGATTTTATAGAACACTGGGTTGTGACACAATTATGAGTATGTGCTTTAAGGAATATTCTGAAGAAAATAAAGTGGAAATAATTGCGAGGAACATATTTAAGCAGGTGGTTCTGTGCAACAAAATATACAAGTGTAACAATGCACTTTCACAGGATTCCACTGGAGCTGGCAGTACTTTCTTGTTTGAAGTACAGATCTGGAGTCTTAACAAACACATCTATTTGACAAATGAACTGAAAATATCAAACAGTGTTTTGTGAAACTGCGGAAGCAGGTAATTTTTCCTGTGGTATAAAAGTATCACAAAAAAAAGTAATTTGGCTTATTCTCTGTTAGTGGAGTCAGGAGTCTGACTCAATGGACTGGGTCTTCTTAGCAAGGATAGCGTTTCTGAAGATGGTGAATTTAATACTTTCTTTTTTTAAGTTACAGAAAATATAGTCAAAGCTATGTATTAGGAGTTTAACATGACAGATTATTTAGCTCCCCTGAAAGCCTACTTGAAACAAAGCTTTCAGCTGTTCTTAACTAAAGCACTGATGGATAATCTCTCCTTAAAGACAGCTGTAGCAACCAGCTAATACAAACTTCTGAACCACTTTTTGCTTAAATATCAGTGTTTTTTACTGCACTCCTGTATTCAGACATTTTGGAGGAGCTATTCTGTATTTCTACTAAGTATGATCCCTGTTAGCAGCCATATACTACATAGGTAACTTTCACTCAAATTAGAATTTGTGTAAACTGTTTAAATTGCGAGCTGCTGGGAATACGATATTGTGTACTGTTACTAAAACACATTTTTATCTGTATTATGATTACGGTTGGTAAAACTGGGTGTAGTGATGGCGAAAGTTTTGCACCCTTGACTTTTAGCAAAACAGCTCCTAGAGCAATTTAGAGAAGCCTGATGCATGCAGGGTTTTACAAAACATTAATCAGGCTCAGTCCATAAAACTACACGCATATGTGGTTGCACAGCTAGGGCCACATGCACAGCTGGTGTAAATTTGCACGGGTCCTTTAACATCAAAGACGTGTGCCGTTTACATCAGGTGAGAGACTAGCCCCTGGTGTTTGCAGTCACCTGAATAATTTTGCTATGTGACATACAGGGATGTTTCCTGTTATGCATCTGGGATATACTGTAACAGAAATCATTGTTGAACTTATACATATTGCTCGCTTAGGCTTAGTAGACACATTGGATCTATATTTCATTTGAAAAGAGAATACCTATTCACTTCTTAAAATATTTTTTTCCCAAGGTCACCTCTTCACTTGAAGGATAAATTCCATGTGTTAAAGAGCTATTTAAATTCCATTTATTTATTGCACAATAGACAAAATTAATAGTGGCTTGTCACTATGGTAAATGCACATTTCTTTTTCAAACATCACTGAAGTGAAAACATCCAGATTGTGAGGTTAATACAACTTTTTTTCATATAAAAGCTTTCCACCTTTAACTCACTGTACGATAAATCTTTGTATTTTCAGTCACTAGTACAGATTTTAGGTTCAGATTTTCTCAGTTCAGGTGAAGAACAAGAACATGATTTCTTTCTGTAAAGAGCCAAACTGCTTACTGCTGAAAATGTATGTGGTCAGGATTTGGTCACTGTTCTTTTTTTTTTTTTTCTTTATTTGTTAGTATTTTTAAATATGAAAGACAAAATTGCACAAAAAGCCAACATAGAATTAGTGAAGAACTGACACACAAATTTCTGTTCTGACATGCAGCATTCTGTGATAGTTCTAAATCTCATTTTTCTGTTCTTCTGGACCAGAGATCACGGGCTTGAACTTAGGTAGCATTCCCATCTCTAGAAGAAGTAGTACAGTTGTATTTTACTTTCAAATATTATCGTAACTGAAGTTCTTCGCAGGGTTTAACTCGAATAAAGAGATGCAGCCTTTGTTCTAGATTCTTTAGCTTCCTGAAATGCTCCCGGTTTGGGTGTTTTTACCCTTCTTGATGGCACCTCTGAAGCAGAGATCAATAGCTGGAACAGAACCATCGCAGTGCCATCAGGCTATGTGTGACTAAGCTGAGATGTGGTAGTTTAGCACAGATTCACAGTCTGTGCTGAGATTAACTGCTCTGCCAAATGAAATCTGGATGAATAATCTGTGTCTACAAGAGGGAAGAAGCCCAAGAGCAAGTCTGTAAGAATGAGGTCTGATTCTATGCCTTTGCTTTTGTGTTCCTGGGCAGGAAAATTGACTCGCTTTGCTGATAAAAGTGGGTTTGAACTGAAGTGTGGGTAGAGACTTAGTTTCTTCCGTTTCTGTGGTGGGCAGAGAAACCTCTGAAAGGGGTATGGGTGAGTACCAGGGGTGTCTTTACTGATGTTACATTTCCCAGAGTTCATTTGTCAGAGCCCTGCCTTGGATGTCTTGACAGAGGTATTCCTGTCAAAAAAGTAAGATGCTAACCTGGGGAGGTTTTTAGCATTTTTAGTGGGCAGCCAGGTAGAAGTTTAATATTTCTTTACATTTAGCTTTGGTGTCATGGTCTCCCTCAGTCAAACAGCCTTCAAAGGAATATCTGAGTAATTGCGAGGTATGTGCTGTTTGTTAGATGTGTGAGTCACTTCACACCCATTATGTACTTTGTACTTGTGAGTAAAGATAACCTTAATTAAGGGTGTTCACATGCTGCTTGTCTGCATAGCTCATGGGCTGGAAGTCTGAACAAATACTTCCATGGCAAGGTAGCTGGTGAACAGAGCGTGGCGTGGCGGGGTGAGCAGCAGTAATTACCTGGGCAGCTGGGGAGCACAACAGCCTCACCATGCACACGGAGTGTTAGGTTGAATGAAGTTACCTCTTTAAGCAATCACATTGCTGTTCGGCCAGTAATAATTTATCCTGAAATAATTGATCTTGCAGAGTTCACTGAATGTGAACCTCTTGCCTCTACTAAATCACGCTTGGTGTTCCGAAACATGTACAGCTACTGGGTATGTCCCAAACAGAGATACAGAGGGCTCAGGGAAACCCATTGGCAAGGAAATGCTTTTTAAAGTCAAAGCAGTGCTGGACAGATGATGTAAATGCTCATACATATGAAAATAAATCTGCAGAAAAGATCATTGCCAGCCTATTCTTCATATTTAAAAAAAATTGTTTTCCTTGCTTTGAGTAATGCAAAGTCTGATAATAGTTCATGTTGTGTGAGGTAGTTTCAAGGCTTCTTTATTTGCCAACACCAAAATAATAATTGGATGTTCTCTGTGAAGTGAAACACTAGAGGAATGTGGGGATTGCATTGAAAATGTAGCAGGTTTCAAAGAAGTACTCAAGTTTGAATAGGTGGAGGTTTGTCCTCATCAGTGCTTTTGCTCAGTCATGATTGTCAAATCCCCGTTACCATGATTGAAACCTGGACTGCATTGGTTCCTCTGATGCTTGTGAGGTACAGTTACTTTTGCCTGCAGCACATCTATTTTTCTGGCAGCAGTAGATAAATGTAGTGTGGTGAATGCACAGGGATGTAGAAAAGCCTGGGCTAGCTGGGTTGAGGATATCTAGTGTTAGACACTGAGGTCACTGCTGGAAAGGGTACGGTGAACACAGCCCTGGGAAGGTTAATATGTTTGAGCACATCACAGTGAGCTGACAGCGTGGTTGGTGGCTCTCTAGTACAGAAGAGAGGAAGATATAGATCACCTACACGTGTGGCATTTAATAACCAATACTTTTAAATAATTGACTGAGGAGCACAGCCTCACAAAATGTCAAATGCTACTGTTGGCCTTTTACTACCCAGTATTGACTATAACCTAAAACTGGCCTTTAATCATTGTTTAAAGGACAACTTGAAAAATATGTTGAGGTTAGACATGTGAGGCCTGATTCTGAGCTTACTTGCACAGGTATAAGTCAGAAGTGAAAATCAATTAGGAGATGAAAAAAATTCCTAAAACACTCAGCATATGCATTTTTCATATGTTAATATGTTTAGGCTTTGTCCTGTTCAGTTATATGAAATGCTTTCTGATGCTAGCTAAAGTTGACTCTGATATATGGGAGTCTCCAAATGAAAACTCTGACAAAATCCTTGGCAAGAGCTGTTAACCTGAGAGTTTTGTCATGGAAGGTGAATGTTCTGTAGCTTCAGTTCCACTAAGGCTAGAACTGAGCTTTTTGTCTCTCTCCAGTATTTACTGTTGTGGGTTTTTTTCTGTTACAGCTCCTGTTCCTGGAAGGAGGCAAGCCACTAGGAGTGCCTTCCCGCTACAGCAAAAGATATTACTGAATAGAGTCAGTGAAAGCAAAAGGACACGTGGCTTCTGGGAGAAATGGAAAGCAGATAACCTGTGTTCTTGTTAGAACATGTACTTAGTAATGCATGTGGTGTAAAAAGTGTTCATGTGTTAATTAAAAATACCAGAGCAACTTAGCATGACTGAAATCTGGAGATTTTTAGCAAAACTGAGTATTTATGCTTGCGTACATCTGAAACAAGGATGGAGCGATGGAGAAATCAAGTCACCATTGCCTCAAGATGATACTTTTGTCAGACTCAACAGTTACCTGTTCAGAAGTGACAGTTCAGAGCAGTCACTTGTGAAGCAGCTTGATGGTTAAGTTGGTGGGTGGAACATTGTTTTTCTCCCCAACCCCCATTTTATTAACTCAGTTTAGCACTAAACCAAGACATCCTGAGATGAATACAGGCCTGAGTTTGAGCGCCCTTGTAAATAGTAGTCTACATCATTAAAGAGCCACTTGTTGCACTTTGGTACACCAGCTTCTGACGAGACCAGCTAATCCTGCAGAAAATTAACTAGCCTTTTGCTAAACCTTAGTTCTTGTGTCTAAAAAGCAGCTCTTCTGTGTCCAGTTGAATATTCTGTAAAGGATCGAGATACAGTTAAAATTTGGCCAAGATGGTAGACTTGACTTAGGCTGAAATTGCATGGATTATTGTAACAAATCAGTATGACTAGTCAAAAATCAGATTGACTGAAATAGATTCTTGTTTTAGAGAGACATGTGGAAACATTGATTTTAGTATTAAAAAATCATTGATTAATGGCCTCATATGATTAGTTTCCTGAAACACGTTGCCAGACATCATGTGTTAAAGCCCTTTCAGTGGCAGAGGCCAGCGAAACCAAAAAGAGATGGGGTAGAAAAAAAGCTGTGAGTGCTTGAAAGTAGTTGAACTGTTGATGTGCTTAGCCTTACCAAAGCTGTGTACACTGACTTTTAAAAAACCATAACTTGATCCTTCATAACTCGTTACTGCTGTAGAGGAAGCAAACTTTCCTTCAGCTTTTTTTGGGAAGGATATCTTCAAACTTCTGTGCTAAAAAGTCGGTAGGTTTGCAGGTGTTTTTGAAAATATTTTAAGATCTATGTCTGCCAGCTAGTTATGGTGTGTTGTATTTTACCAGAGTTGCTTTAATATTCTTTTTAAGCCCTTCAAATTTAAGAATCTTTTATTGGAATCTTTAACATAAATTGACCAAACATTTAGTTAATGTTAGCTGAAACACTTTCAGATTGCTGTAGCCATTCTGTTTGCCCTTGCAGGAAAGCAAGCACTAGGTGACAGCTTGGGGTAGTTTTCTTTATTCTTTCACCTTGGCAGGTTGCCTTTGTTTGCATCATGGGAGCTGAGCAGGGATAAACAAAAACTTCTTTGTGGTACAAATAATAATTAAAGCAGCTTTGAACTTGGTGTGAAACATAACTACTACAACAAAGATAAATACAGAATTCTAAAGACTGGAGCTGTGGATTACTATTAAAGGAAAAAAGGCTCAGTGAAAATTAGGATAAATGGAATTATTGTCCTTAAAGAGTATTTGATGAGTTATATATTTATGTTATGTTTTAGTAAGCTAATATTTCTCTTGTCTTAAAGTTGGTGGACCATTCATATATAAAACTTTTTTTAAAAACCCAGCTATTAAAGTGTTACATTATTTGCTGTGTTTTGTATTCTAAATTAAAGTATTTGCTTGATCCTGATAGAATTTTTTTCTTTTTTTATTTTTTATTGCTTCAGTGGGGAATTTGTTTTCTTTGTAATGCAGAGTTTCCACACAAGGTTTGTCCTAGAAAAACAATTGTGACCTGTCACTTCGTATGCCCTGAAAAGCTTTGTCCCTCCTGGTAGGTGTGGGTTGCTCTCTGTCAGAGGGTGCTGGTGTAAGGGCAGCTGTGGCACAGCAAGTATCTCTGGTCACAAATTCATGTGGAATAGAAATAAAATAAATGATTGGGTGTAAGGGTGCACTTAGAAATAAGTACTTTGGTAACCTTCTGCTTCCCCATGGGATTGCTCAAGTGGAACTGGATTCATGTGTTCCCCCATTCCTGCCCCAAATAATGAACACAGATGTTAATGCTACTCTGTGTGTTTCTCTTGCAGGTTGAATTTGAATGGCTTAGGCAGTTTTGGTTTCAAGGCAAGCGCTATTTGAAGTGCACTGATTGGTGGCTTAAGCCTATGGCTAAATTGGAAGAATTTTGGAGAAAAATGGAGATTATGGTAAGTACTGGTTTTATAGTCTAAAGCCTCTAGAGCTTAATTCTGAGAGCACTCACAATTGTGTGTGTAATTATACTGTAGTAACAGGATTTAGACTTCATTCAGAACGTAGGAAATGTAGAATCAATGTCAGTCTTCCACTGCCTGCTCTTTGTTTTCCTCCAACCAATAACCAGAAGATCAAAATAAGATCAAAAGACCCAAGATTTTAGTTATTTCCTGGCTTTGCTTGTTTTTAAAGTTCGACAGCCTTGTAAGATAGCAGTCATATATTACATCACATGAAACTGTGCATTATTATCTTTTTCATACAACACCAAGATAGATGACTCTGCTGATGACAACACTGGTGAATGCAGCTGAGGAAAGTGGAGAGTAAAATCTGCTGATCTGGTAGCCCACCTGCATGCTTACACCATAGCTAGAACCAACAAGAGGAGATGAGTTTCTTGAATAATTGTACTGATACTGGTTCCTGTATACTTGAACATACATCCCTGCTTTCCCTGAAATGGACTGATAGCCTGCTTGCTGTTGCTGTCCAGGTGGAGGCTCAGCTGGCAGACATTGCTAGTGCAAGTGTTGGATACGATTGCCAGCATGCCTGCTTCTGGATCTGTACACAGAAGGAACTATACTGACAAAAGTGTCTTGCTTATATCCTTATGTCTGCGTTAGAAGCTTCTTCTTGGTCATTCTGCTGGTCCCAGCGTAAGCCTCAATTTGCCCGTAATTGACTTGGAAAAGTTTGTTGTGTAGCTGAGGATGCTGACTATGACTTGTAGAAGAGGTGGTTTTGGATCTCCAGAGGTATGGTGCAACAAGAATACGCTCTTGAGTCCTGAGGGAAGTGCTGCTCAAACGTGTTGTAAGCTTTTCCAGCAATGGCTGGTTTCAGACTTCAGAGGGTGGAAAAGTGGAACTTCCAATTTGTGAAATCAGGTGCTGCAAGGAATCAGTGAAGACTAAATTTTCTACAAAAGGAGGGAAATTATTTATAACCTGTTTACATGAGTTTCTTTCTTCTTTTTTTGTCTTCTTATGTGCTCACATTCTTGAATGACCTTTAAAATTGAAAAAAAAAAAAGAATCTTTGGTTTGTTTTTCTTTCAAATGACAACTTACTCTCTTGTAACCCAGGCTTAGATGAGGTAGAGGCAGGAATGTTTGATTGTTATTTTATATCCGTTGTGTGTTGAGAACATGGCAAAACAGCAAACTCAGGAATTCTCAAGGGTTAGGTTTTCTGCAATTGGTGTGACATTACCATGTGTCTCTAATTAGAAATACTGTGGCGTCAGTGTATCTCCTTTCAACAGGCCTCAGGATGATATTTATCAGCAAACTGAAGGTTGGGCCAAGACGGAAGCTGCTTCTAATTTAAATTTTAAAAATTGCCTTAATGTTTTATGACTTATATTAATCACAATTAATATCAGCTATTGAAGGAGACAGAAGAGAATGTTAATTGAGGATGTCTGTTTTGCTGAGTCGCTAGGTAAATTTGGTGCTTACTGTGTTTGGGATTTGGGGGTAGGGTAGGTTTTGGGGGGTTTAACCTGAGTTTTGTCCTTTGGTGTTTCCCAAGGTGACAGTAGGGGGCAATGTTTAGCTGCAGTTTTAATACAACAAGAGGCACAGGCTTCATAAAAATACGTCGAAATGGAGCATTCACATCAAGAATTATCCCTGTTGCTTCAAGTTAGCTGTAATCTCTAAGATTCCATAACACAGGAAATCAATTGTGGGTTAACAAATTCAACAGCAATTTAACATAAAAAGTGCAGTGTTTTGGTGCATGCTTAACTTCCACAGCATTAAGTGAAATCAGAAAAGTATTTCTGAGTGTACCCAGTAGTCTGCAGTCAATGTTTTTGTGCGTTTTTTCCGAATTTATGATTTTAGCTGTATGATTCTCAAAAAAAAAATAGTGGCAAAATGCTTAAATTAAAAATGTCTTATAGTTGTTCATCTTGTCTTGGTATAGTATTGTTGCTTAAAATGAAAAGAAAATACTGAAGCAATGTATTTTTCTTACATTTGTGTGTAAGCTGAACAACTCTTGATTTTTATTTTTTTATATATCTGTCTAGAGAGATACAAAAGTCAGCCTTGGGTTCCCCACCTACCTTTTTTTTTTTTTTTTCCCCCTCCCCCTGCGCCTCGTTTAGTAATGCAGTCTTAAAGAAGAAAATAAAGGTTTCCAAAATAATTTCTGGTTCTGCTAATTGTAGTTGCTCCAGTGTGTGAGCTATGATGCTGCAGGAAGTTTAACCCAGTGTCTTCAAACCTTTGGGCTTTATTTAATATTTTTGTACATTATAGGAAGTGCACAATTTTATCAAAATGTTTATTCCTGGCATTTGTTTCCCTGAGGATAGTTTTACTTAGAGCTCGCTCTTGTGATGTAAATGTTGAACCTTTCATTTGAATGACATTCTGATAAAACATCACATTTCCCACAATATTGCCTCATGAATTTATGAACCATTAAATCCAAAGCAGTTTAACCAATCTTCTTTTTTTCCCCCCTTGAAAATATGAAGGCTATTCAAATGTTTGAGGGGTGTTTTTTTTTTTAAAAGTCATCCAAGATTAACACGTTATCGTTTGCAACATCAGGATAAATGCTTGCTGAATTCAAAGGGAGAGTTACCATTTGAAAAAAGACTGTACAAGCTTTGCTTTCTGGGTAAGGAGAAGTCTGAAAAGCTGAAATCTCATGTGATGTGAGGAAGTCTTGCTGTAGCTGTTCTGAGATTCAGTGGAGAGACAATTTGTCTCTCAGGGTCTGATATCATGCAAACCTTGCAATCTGACATTTATTTTAGCTATGAAAATCATCTATCACTGTGCCAGATCAGTAAGAACTGCAAAAGTTCTGCAGTCTTTTTTTGTTTATTTTGTTTTAGGCTGATTCATATTTGAATAAGTAAAATGTAAATCAATGAAGTGGTTTTTGTTTGGGGAATGAAAAGTAAATGTATATGATTATACTTAAATATCGAATTATTGAAGACTTTTAAAATGTATCTAGTGTTTCTTTAAGGAAAAAAAGAAAATAAATGAAGACCCTAGTAGTGCTATATGGTGTGAATTGTATTTCCTGCTTTGACAGTCCATTTAGCAATGTAGCAATGTATTTATATGGCAGTTGGCCTTAATAACCTTTATTGACTTTAGTGGGCAAGAGCCAAGACTGGGATTATTAAAAGGTATCAGTTTCATTGCAGTATAAAATCACAACATATATAATTATGTTAGGTAGGCTAGGCTCCATTTAATCCCACCTATTTATGCAGGAATTTGGCAGGATGAAAAAAATTGTGGAGCTAAAATGTAGAGGAAAAGTATGACTGATGTGGAGCGATATTTAACAGCATAACCGTTTGCCTACTGTAAAGGGTGTACTTAAAGGAATGAAACATAGATCTTAAAGAACTGATGTTTAACAGTATAACCAAAGCACAAGTAATTGTTATACTGTTTGTTTCACTTTTTGGCATTTTAAAATACAGTTAATGATAATGAAATGCAGCACACCTTTTAATTTCTAAATGTAGTGTAGAAGCAGAAGTGTGCACACTCTGGGTAATTATAATGAGCAAAGTGGCATTTCATGCAAACTGAAACCTTTCTGCGCAGCTTTCATTGTGATTTGTAAGACTTTTTAAAAACTATATTTACTAGTCGTGTTATTACTGTTAGTCTGCACAGGATGCCTTTATCAGTTATACAACCAAAATGAAATCAGAGAGCAAGGCTATTTTCTTGTAAAATTATTTTTTTTTCCTTTTTGAGATCTATTTCATTTTGTGTGACTCTTGCTACCCATGAAGTATGTCATAGTCTCAGCTGTAAGCCACTATTGTCAGGGACTTACAGCCTGACAGAATTGAGTCTAGGCTGAAACTTGAGCTAAAAAATCTCAGCCCAGGGCCATAATATTCCCCCCCCAAACTAAAACAAGGGTTTGAATATGTATTTAAGTCACAGTATTTCAGTTCCAGAATAACCATGAAAAGCTATCGGACAAAATATGCTTTTAAAAGGAATCCTCCTAGCTTTTGTAGACTTTGGCATTTTAACCAGCTAACTAATTATATTGGAAAAAAATAGAGAATGGGATCACAGACAGGCTGGTTGGTTGTCTTTTTTCAGAAGATGCAGAGCAACTGAACTGACATTAGAATTGGCTTGATCTTGTCAGCCAAAATTCAAGAAATTCTGAGGTATGATTTTGATTTCTTTTTTAGCTTTCCCCTTGTGCTTCGCTATTGCAGTGTCCCACGCCTTTACTGGAGGGCTGTGCGGTGATGGGTGATCCTGTTTGCCTAATGAGCTGTGAAATGTAGGCACAACATGGCAGCTCAGAGACCCAAATTTTAGCCATATTTCTTGTCTTTTGGGGCTCTTCTTATCTGTTTAGGCCAGACCGTTTAAATAAATGTATTTTTGGCAGGTTATATTTTATGTACACTAGGAGTCAGATGTTTCTGGAAATGTACCTTTTATCCTCAACAACAATAACAAAACCTGATCCTGAAGACTTTGTTTTTTTTTTTTTTTTTTGGACACTAATTTCTTTGGCCCCAATATTTTTAGCTGTCAGAAACAGGAGAAAGGATTCAGGATTGTGTGTAGTAGGATCACTACCAATCTTTAAAAAAAAAAAAAAAAAAAAAAAAAAAAAAAAAGTAAAGTTGTATTGCACATCTTTCAGGAAAAAAAAAATATACAATTCTGAGGGAATTCAGACTTAAGCTTCCAAAACAAAGTGTGTGCTGAAAGCACAAAGGACTGTGTTTATGATTCTCTTTGAAGTGTTTTTGCAACAGGATAAGGAAAATTTTAGAAACTGTCTGATAGTGTTCAGGGTAAATACTTAAACCCCTTTAGAGAATTTCACACACAGATACTGTGCAGCAGAAAAAAGGATACTTATGTTTCCTAAAGCTGCTACAGCCTACAGCTTTGTACTTAAAGACAGAGGTGTTGAATAGAATTCTACTGAGGATACATCCAGTGACAATATCTACAGGAACATCAGAGCAAACCAGTGGATAGCATTTTCTATTTTTAACCCTTATGTGAGCTGGTTGAGGTCTAAGCTGTGTTGATAGGATCCACTGTAACATTTCTATTATAGACGGGGATTGTTCAAAGGGCAGGCAGCTCGTGCAGCCTACTCTGAGAACTACGCTGAAAACGTTAAGGTTATAATGTAAACTGGCATAAGCCAGGAAGAGTTTAGGACAATGTGTGTCCTGTGGGAGGGTGAGCTGGGTTTCTGACAGCACACCTGGGAGGACCATGGGTGGCTGGTGCAGCTGTGCGTGTCGTTGCTGGTGGTGTGCGCTGCACCAGATGGTGTAGAGGCGGTGGGCATGCTGGCCTGTTCTGTGCTCCCTTCTAGGTGGATTTGCATCTGACTTACATGTTTGACGTTTGTAGGTGTTTAACTCTTACTGTAACAGGGCTTCTTTCTGTTGTCTGCACTGTATTTTGTACTATTGGATGTATATGGGTGTTTGTGGTATGTACATGCACTTGCATCTAAAATGTGATGACCTCTGTGTTAGAATTTAAAACATAAATGCATATGACACACAATCAGCAGAAATCAAAATTGTGCATATAGGCTGTGCCCCAGTCTTGTGTTTGAATTGTGTAAATGTATCTCTGTGTCTGAGCTGAGCACTGGCTTAAACAGGATTCTCCATCCCATGGGAAAGTTCTCTCACAGTGGCTAGACTGCCAGAGCTGCTCCGTAGGGTGGCTGTATGTGTATGTACATGCTTCTACACACACATACTCTGGTATACTTGGGTTTTCGCCTGTGATGATCGTCTAATTAACTTCTTTATGTAACTCCTGAATCATATGAAATTATATCTAGAGAAATGGCGTTTATAGGGAATGAGCACTTATGGCAACCGCTTGCAGTTCTCAGGAGCAGGAACTATGTAGGAGAAGAGTTTAGAGAGCATTGGACGATGTTTGGCAGTACTGCAAGTCACCCAGGGTGTGGCAGAGAGGGAAAAGCTCAGATCATAGTTCCTGCTGCATCCCTGTGAATCCCGTGCCAGTCCTGGAAGAATGTTTTAAAACCTGGTGTTGTCCTTTTATTTATTAACAGGAACTATGTGATTGATTTCAGAGAAAGCAGAATCGGTATGATGGGGCTACTGTAGATTGTATAAAATTGTTTACAGCACTTTTTCCCTAGAACCTCAGATGGACATATGCTGGAATAACAGAAGATCTTTTTATCAACAGTGTTTATTGTCTTATTTGCTGTGGGAACTGCTATTGCTTTACTAGTCCAGTTATTCTTTGCAAAACCTTTTATGTTCTTAGAAATCCATTTCTTATAGAAAAAGGGAATAAAATACCAAGAATGACATTTCTTGAAAATAAATGTATTTTTGAAATTTATACATCTATATTGTATATAAAACTTGATTAATTATTAACTATGGTTAAAGTAGTTTCTAGTTCTCATTTATGCAGTCACAGAAGTGATCAGATATAGAGCCTATGGATTTGTACGTGTGTGTATGTATGTTTATGGACATGCTACATAGACACAAAAAAGGTTTGATTTGGTGTTGGAACTGTGAATTACAATGGTTTGGCAGGAATAATTTCTGCTGTGATTGCTATAAACTAGGGGAAGTTGTGATTTTGAATGAAAGTGAAAGCAAATGACAGTATGACTAAAATGTCACCGTCTACATTGCTGTAATTATTATTTTTTTAGGGTACAACTACTATTTGCTAAGCATGGTTTTATTGCTATTGTGTTTTAGTGGCAATGTGTTTTATTGTGTTTTAGTGGCACTATAAAATAAAATACAGCTGGTTTACTTTCCAAATGGCTTCTGTAAGCAAAGGAGGTGACGTCTTTCAAAAAGCTGCCATTGCTGCCTTGATGCCTTTTCTTTCCTATCTGGTCATCAGTCCTTCTAATTCCTAACAAGATTCTGGCTGTTTTTGCAATGTGTTTTTTAACAGGTACTTCATCTTTGATCAAAATTACAGCTCTCATTTTATATATAAAGAAATAAAACTTGGCTTCAGTACTTGCCATGGGAAGCATTATGGTCTGATGGATTAGGTGCTAATTCTTTCACTGACCCTTTGTTTAACTTGTGCAAGGAACTTAAGTGTAGTTTTCAAAATGAGTGTGGAGATCAAAACATTGAGGTCTTACTTTGGTTTTAGATCACGGACTGTTTCTGATCTTAAATTCCTTATCAAAAAAATGAGGCTATGAATTTTACTGTAACCTATTGGCTATGTTCTAGGGAGAGAACATTCTGCAGCTGAAGGAACCTGACAAATTTCTGCCTTCCCCTAACATGACTGGACATTGTAGAATTTGGGTAATAGCTGAGTTGTGGTTTTTTTGTTTTGTTGTTTTTTTTGTTTTGTTTTTGTTGTTTTTTTCAGATGGGCAAGTTCTGTCCATTTAAGTAGGACAGTAGGAGTTTACTGTGTTTTGGCTGACCCTGATTGTCTCCTGGCAGTTCCCAGTTCTAGCTTTCAGGAGCTTTTGAGTGATTCTTTTTTGCACTTTTCATTTCTTATTACATATGCTTCTACTTAGTAATCCTGAAGCTGTAGACATAATATAATGTTTACTGTTCTGCCGTGGGAAGATAATTACTGGCTTTTCTTGAATGTCTCTAACATCAGATTTTGGCAGTTCTCCTTGGACTGCTAGTGAATCTGAACTTTATATAATTCTCACAGCGGAGGCTCTAATATTAAGTTTAAATGTAGCAAATCTTCTAAATTATTCTTGTAAAATAATGTGACTGGTTGTCACAGTCAGACTACTGGCATCTCTTTTCATAGGACTCATTTTGAATTTCTGTAGTAGAGTACAGTGATTAAGGGAGTGATGCAAACAGGCCAGATTCTTGCTTGTGAATAGGAATGGCATCAGCAGGGCTATGCTCAGTTCTGCAAAGTGCCCTGTTAATACCTGGGAATTTACAGTATCAAAACTTAGGAATCTACTGGGGATGGGAAAAGATGGGTAAGACAACAGAAGAATCAGTCCTGAAAACTCATAAAATTTGCAAAAATATTGAACAAAACAAAAAAGTCCCACAGGTTTCTGTAAAAAATTCTGCTGTTAAAAACCAGGATATAGAACTGTTTTCTCAACTTTTTTCTTTGCTTTTCATCTTCTACATTTTCTTGTTAAATGTAAAATACTGTAATTGAATCACAGCATTAGGTAGCTTTTTCCAACAAAACAGCAGATTTAAGCTCTTTGCTGCTAGTTTCAAAAGAAATATATATATATAGAGAGTGCAAAGACAAAAATTGAGCACATAGATGTATAATCCCAAAGGAATAAACTGACTTCTACTAGACAAGCTGAAAGCTGATTAAAATATTTCTCATCCTTTGGGTATGCAACAGCTTTTGATGATGGAGAGTGTATTAATATTCAGCTTAGCTGCTTGTCGACACTTCAGACAGGTCCCAGGAAAGACTCTGATACTGACCAGGTTTTCTCACTCTGCCAGAAATCTTTGAGACACAGAGCAGCGCCCTTGTGCTGGCAAAAGCCAAGATAAGAATAATGCTATTTAGCTATGTCTTTATTTTAGAAATTGCTTAAGGCTGTTGTAATCTATTCAATTTTAAATCTGTTTGTCCAAGTTGTTTGTAAACATAAAAAGATCTCAGTAGTAACGTCAGTGACTGAGGATTTTGGAGAGAGTGTGCCTACTGCAATTGTTTCATAGCAGTCCGATCTAAGGTGCTGGGTAATGTTCTCTTAACTTCATCTATTCCCTTGTAGTGTCATACCTGCCTTCCAGACAAGAACGAGATGTAAACAGCTGCTTTATCAGCTGATACTTCTGTTCTTTTGTTGGCTTGCTGATATATGGGGTGTTTACTTTTTCCCCTTCTGCAGTGACTAAATATATGCAGTATCTCTGGAAAACACGTCGTACGCTGGGTGAGGTGCGTTTAGGATGGCTCCAGGGCTAGCTACTTCCTGTAATAGGTGAAACTGTAAAGGCTTCTCAAACTGAGAGTCTATTTTTCTTTCACCCATCTAATTTTAACATTTTTATACATGGGAGGAGCTGTCCGTGTTCATTACAATCTCACCTTGCCTGCTTGCAGATCTCTCACCAGCTTCTATGACACTGCCTTCTTTTATTATTTTTTGGAAGAAGGCCAACTACTGTGGTGTGATTGTGAGGATGTGGATCTTCCCTCCCCTGATCTCTGGGTCTCAGTAGAAAATATGATTACAAATTAAAGTAATTTGAACTGAGTTTTTCCTTGAAATGAGTTGCTCATTATATTTTCCATAAGGTATTTCACATTATAGAAAAGGTCTGATTTTCCTCTTGGCGAAACATTGGGATCCTGGACTTAGTGGAGCCCTCCTGTCTGGGAGGCTGGAGGAGGAGATGTATTAGCAAGGCACAGGCACAGCTGGAAGCTGCAAGTGCTGGGCGAGTTCAACTTCCCATCTCATTTGGTTCATCTAGTATATTAACATTGACTTAGTGACTTACCTGTACAGGTCTTTGAGAGAGTAAAGTATGTGGGGGGGAAAAAAAGCAGGTTGCAGTTGGCCAAGGACAGAGTGGCAGCAGTGCCAATAGCTGGTGGAAACGTGGGAAAGAGAAGTTGGGAGCTGCTCTGTTGGCAGAATAACAGGACCAAAGGTGAGATGAGTGAGGACTCCTGGGACAGGAGTTTTGAGGTGCTGTACTGGTTGGAAAACTTGAAACTGAATGTGTAGGTGGGATAGACCTTTGGGTACAGTGGGGAATAGAAAACAAGCTTGGCAGGAAAAGCTTTGGAAGTTGAGAAGGAGTAGGAAAGGATGGCGAAGGCTCTCGGGCAAAAAGGAATGGTGTGGTTTGGGAGAAAATAGGATAGGGGAAGCTTGGCAATGGGGGAAGTAGTTATGGAGAAGATGGCAGAAGATAAGGTAGCTGTGTGTATCCTTCAAAGCAGAATATTGTGGGTAGCAATTTCTTTGATAATTTTTAAAAATCCCTTTAATAAAGTTTGTTTTGATAGAGATTTCTTCATTGATGCTTTTGTGCAGTAATAATACTACATCTAATGTGCTACTGGGTTATACTAGAGAACCAAATATGGGAGAAATAGTCCTTGTTTAAACAAAAAAACTACATTGAATACAGAAAGGTACTTAAAGTATGTTAACATAAGTGTTTGATTTTAATACAACAAACATAAAATTATCTATTAAAAAAAAAAGCGGAGATTATATATGCATCGGTTTTTAACAATTGAAAAATTCACGTTTAAAATGTGTGAATTATTTGTTTGTGTTCATGTATGTAAACACATGGGTGCACATGCATATATATATTCACGTGTACAGATGGAGTGAAAAGACTTGTCTGTTTAAATACTGAGGTGTTCTCCTTTATTCTTGAAGTTGCAGAATCTTACTGAACTGATACAATACATGAGTTTCTCATCTTAGTACCTCCTACTGCTTGGGCATAATTCTGTGGTAGACTTCAGTGTTTCTTGATTATATGGGGTGTTATAATTTCCTGATGACTGGTTATATTATTTATAATGCAGAGGGTGTTAATCCTTTAGTGATTAACACTCTATCTGAATTACCAGAGGTCAAAGGTACATTCTTTTATTTGAGGGTTTTTGCAGTGTTTCTTCTTTTGATTTTTTTTTTTTTTTTTACTGCAGGTTTTGTGTTCTGTTTTATCTGAAAATTGCTTGGAGGTAATTTGGGGTGGGAGGAGGAGAGATGGAGCATCCTCTTTCCTTAGAGGCCCAAGTCTGTTGAAGCTGTAATCATTAGAACTTAAATTATTTTTGCAATGAAGAGGTCCTCCAGAAATCCTCCACTTAAAAATAGTGAAAGTCTCTGAACCAAAAGTCTTCTAACCCCTAATATTTCAAGCCTTTCTCTAAATACTGTGGTCCTTTTTGTGTTTTGCTGAGCTGTATTCCTCACAGGGCTGGAGCTGGTGAGGGGGAAGCAGCGAAGGCTTTTTGCCGTTTTATTTTCCACACAGTCCTGGGGTTGTGTAACTGTTCATACCTCTCTAAGAGAATTCAGTCAGGTGTCCAGATTTTCTGAGTTGCTGTGTCCAACTGCAAAGACTTTCCAGTGGTCTGTAGCGGCTCTCAGGGTTTACTGAAGTACGCTATGACATGGGCTTTGCTCCCTCCTGTGAAGGTGACCATAACACAATGCTTGACTGCAGATGCTGGGGCAGGTGTTCCACCTGGATGTTTTTTCATGCTGTCAGCATTCTACCTACTCCAAATCTAGAAAAGCATGGGGTTGGCACGAGACTTGCAAGAGTTCCCTCACTGGCATTTTTCTACTGGAAAGCCTCTCTGGTAGTACCTGGAACTGCTGGAAGCCCCTTACAGGAGAGTTGTGTTGATACACAACACATTTAGGACTTGCACATTGCATGTGAACAGAGAAGGTGGTGAAAGAGCAGCGAAGAAAACATTAATGTTAGGAAGCCAAAAATGAACGGAGAGCAGCTCACCTGGTGGGGCTGGTGTTTCCGCTTCAGATTGTAGTGTGATCTCAGCTCAGATGATGCCAATCTTGGAAATTGTAAAGGGATATGATAGCCTGCCTCTGCATTTTCCAGTAGAGATGTAACTGATCTTGACTTGGTGTTTTAAGAAAACTCGGCATCAGACTAGCCTGATCGAGTGTTTGCAATGTGTATTTTGCAGAGCTGGGATGTGACTTCACTGGTGTTTAAAAGCTCTGTTTTAACTCGGTCACCAGCTATGGGCTTAATGCCTGAACTACTGGATGAAGTCGTTCAATCTGTCAGAAAATTGAAACATGTTTTAATAATCTACATTTAATCTACATTAATTTGTGGGTGTTTTGATGTGGCTTCACGGCAGGTAGGATGGCTGTGAAGTAAGTGAAAGCACAGAGGCAAGGTGCTCCTGTCCAGCTCCTCATTTGATGATTTTGTTTTACTGTCTGTTGTGTGCTAACTTCTCTCTGCTCTTCTTTCTGGTGCTTTGCTCAGAGCTCTGTGAGGTGCTCAGATTAGTGCTGTTTTGCTTTTGTCATAATCTTTCATGTTTGCTGTGACAGGTAGATGAAAAAGCAGTTATTTGTTCTGCTCCAGCATGCAAGGAATCCAGCTCAGGCACTGAGGACAATTGCTCCTATGTTGTGGGATAAAAAGCAGACATGCTAAAATTTTAGGGTATTTTTTTCCTGTGCATGCTCCAGGAGGAACTCTGCGTATAGCACTGTGGCTTCCTACATGACCTTTCTGTTTAACCTTGTTTAACTGCGTCTGCCATTCAGTTGCTGGCCTGTGGTTAACTTTTTCTCTTGTACAAATATTAAGCACTGCTCTGGCTTCATTCCTTCTTTTTTTTTTTTTTTTTGTTCCTTTACTGTTTCACTTATATTTTAATAGTTTCATTTACGCTTAGAAATGTTTTGTGAGTAGTCTGGCACCACAAAATGTATGGAAAGCATAAAACTTGGAGAGTTCGTAGGAGGTGGACTTAATGGCCAAGGTGGTTTTGTGAGTGAAGCAGAGAGAGAAACTGGGAGGAAGTAAGTTACAGGAAAGAGGGGGGAACAAGGGAGGGAAGCAATGGTAAAAAGGAAGATGGTATAACAAAGTGAGAGAAGGGTTAAAAATATAGACAAATGGGAATAAAAATAATGGAAGTTTAAAGAATCTTGGAAGTGCAAGAGATAGTGTAAAAGGAAAGAACAGTAATAAATGAGAAAATGTCTGTATTATGTAAGCTTTATTTGTAGGCAGAATAATGAAGTTAATGTGGAAGTTGATGCCTCATCTTTCAGAATTATTTTTCCTTTCCTTCCTGTTACTCCTTGAAGTTAGAAAAACCACAGTGAGTGATAGAACAGGAAAGAGAAACTGGACGGATACTTGCTTTCATGGATCAAAAGGAACAGCAAAGTATTAATATGGAAGACCTGAATTTTCATCTATTTAACTTTAACTTTCTGACTGCAGCATTTAATAGGGTCTTGCTATGGAAAAATTAATTATGTAAACTGCTAATAACAAGTGATGCAACTCGTTAAAAATGTGACTTTTGTATGAATGTATTGTTTCACTTTGTGTCAAAAATAGAGGGAGGGAGTCTGTCTACTGACATGTTTCTTGGTCAACTTTCTTGAGAGTTGTCGTCTTGTGGCCTTAGTGTAGCAGAACATTCAGCCTGAAAGTCTGCAGACAAAACACTTGCAATAGTGTGTATGTGTGAAATTTTAAGTGATGAGCTGCCTGATTAAAACCAGAATGTATTTTTTAGTAAAACTTGTTATTGGTTTTGTGTAAATACATTTTTACTACTATAAGAGAGGAACAAAAAAAACCACATGGAGAGGGAAAGGAATTCCAGGGTAGCAAGAAAAGACTGAAAAAACATACAACTGAAGGCGTAATATATAAATACCAGCACTTTAAATGTGGATAATAAGATCCAGCTTGTTAACTAAAATTTGCTTCAGGAAAGATGGGACAAGTTGTTTGCTGACTTGGCTGGTATAACTAGAACAATGTACTTAGTTTTTATACTGAAGATTATGTTGTGTATAAATACATATATTATAATTGTGCTAGTCCTGTTTCAGAGTCTGCTGAAATCTGCTTGACTCCTTTTTACATCTGTCACAAACAACTTACTTTCTTGGGTTGAACTATAAATATTTGCAGAGATGCTGTAATCTTTTTTTCAAAACAACCATTTGAAAATTTTGCATAATAGACTTAAGTAAATAACATGACTGTCTTACTAGGGCTATGAATCTGCTACTCATGATGCTCTTTTTTGCTGATTCTTTCCATAAGCAGAATTTATATAATGAAATTGGTTACTAGACATTCCAAGTGTGCTATTTGAAGTAAGCTTAGAGATGCACATCAGAAATACTAAGCAGCTGTATTCTATTTTATTTTACTGTTGTATCACCTTTTGTCTTACGTTTGTACTAACCCAGTCAATAGGCATGTACAAACCACGTCAGCTTTTGCTGTTTCAAGAATTAATTGCATTTTTCAAATATATTTAAATCAGAAAACATTTTACTGCTTATTTGCACAGTACAGCTTCTAAATCTAAGACACCAGTGGGGTCAGAAGATAGTAGGTAGCCTATACCGTGTTTGAACTGGTACTCTGGTTCCTGGTTTCCTGAGAATAAATGTGATTGCTCCAATATAAATGTTTTAGATCACGATGACAGCTGTGGAAATTAAACATGGCCAGCAAAATCTATTTTCTGTCTAGCTAAGTAAAGGAGAGGACAGATGAAAAAATTCCCTGGGTGAATGAATTCTTATGAACAGTGATGAATCTTTTCCTTTTTCTGTATTAATTTTATTGTATTATAAAAAAAAAAGAAAAGAAAAAAAAGTCCAACTTGGGTTTCTTTGTATCTTCTTCGTGGTAAAGGATTTGAATCTATCACCTGTCATTTAAAGGTGGAAAATTTTAAATATCATTCCTAGACCACACTGTAGAACACATTGCAAACACTTCTCTAAACACAGGGAAAATTTACCCTTTAGCATAGTTTCCAGGGAGTTGCAATGGCCTGTGAATGGAAGAGACTTTAAAATTCTGTGAAAACCTGGGGGTTGGGGAGAGCAGAAGGATTTTCAAAATATCCCAGGAATTTTGTTTCTTCTAATTTCTTATGAAGAGTGTTCTGTTTTCAGAGGCTTCAGTAATATTAAGCATTACCTTATCCTGCTTTAAAATATCTTGAAATATTCTACAGAGGTGTTCTTCTTTAAACATAAGTTTTGATGCCGGCTTCAGAGGCTGCTTTAGTGCAGAAAGATGCAGAATTTTCTCTTACAGGCTATGTAGCAGTTTTGCACTGAGAAAGAATAAGCAGAGAGACACTGCCCTGCCAAAAGGCACATCTCTGAGTCATGTTCATCACAATCTTTTTTTTTTTTTTTTTTTTTTTTTTTTTTTTTTTTTTTTTCCCCCTGAAGTATGTTCCTGGCGTCTGTAGTTCTGGAGGAATCATTTCCCTTCTAGCATCTCCTCAGGGTCTACCTGCGTCTTCACCTGCTCAGTCTTGACAACTGCACTGGTCAGAGGAGACTGACCGTCTCTGCCTTTGCAGGTGGCTCTTGCAGTGAAGGCTTGGAGCACTTGAGCGTGCTGTTGGTAATGAGCTTACCTTCTCTCTGGGCCAAGTCTGTCTTGTTTCCACGGCAACTTCTTAAGTAACTCCATCTATGCTTCATAGCAATTCACTGTTAGGGGAGTAATCTAATAGCCTTTTTCATGAACTGTTCTAGTCACTGGGTATTTCTGTTTGGGTTGAAGACTCCAAATGGACTATGGAGTGTCCAGTTGCACCTGCTGTGTGTTTTGGGTTTTGTGGGTTTTTTTGTTGGTGGGGTTTTGTTTGGTTGGTTGGTTTTTTGTTATGGTCTGGTTTTTTGTTTTTTTGGGTTTTTTTCCTCAAGGTGGGAGAATTGATATAGGTTGTAGCTTGGACACGAGGCTGTGGGATATTATTTTTTTATTTTTTAAAAATCAGGATATTGTGACCCTTAAGATATATAGATTCTTTTGGGGGAAGGGGAGGAAGCTCTCTTTATTGCAAAGTGAATGGTTAAAACGGAGCTACAGTTACTTGAAAGAGACAAATACACATTCATTATTTCCTGAGTATGTTGTTTTTATGGGAAAGCGAAGGAAGCAATGGCTGGGTGTCATTAAGGAGTAACTAGTGGAACGCGGTGAAATGAGCAATGAGACTTATAAATTGTCATGAAAACTGAAACACCAGGGTACAAAGTACCGCTTATCCTCACAGATATGGATGCCATATGGTGACATGAAGGGAAATGGAGAGTAGGAGACAGAAATCCTATTATTCCTCACACTTTCATTTGCTCGCTATTTGCTTTGGGCAAGTGATTGCAGAAGTTGTGCATGACCCTTCTTGTGGCACAGTGTTTATTGACAAGACACCTGTCTTCTGTGTTAGGCTCCTGGAGGCTTCTCTGGTGTCATTCTGGCTTTGGAGCTTTCGATTATAATTTTATTGTTTGTTGTTTTTTTTAATAGTTCTAGAATAATCTTTTCTTGACTGTTCTGGGTTGAAATGTATGTTTTCTGGTACTATAGCACTTCTTTTGCTCACAGCTTGTCACTTATTTTCCTTAAGAAGGGCAAAAACTGCTACGACTGTGTTAGTGCTGTCCCTGAAGTCTCTGCCTTTTTTCCTCTCTCTGCAAGTTACCATCATGGGACAACTTTCCACAGCTCTCCTTTGTATATCTTTGGCATTGGATGAACTGGTTGAGAATACTTTTATACAAGACGTTGAAAGGATTTGGCTTCTGGAAAGATGGCTGTGTGATCCATGTGCTTTTGAAATGATACATAAGAGAAGAGCCTTTAGCAACTCTACAGGGGCTGCTACAGCTGTGAAAAGATTTTCATCACCTCCTCGCTACTTGCTCCTTCCTATTTCCTAAACTACACACCTATCTATTGGCCAGAGTTGTTTTTACTTATGACTCCTTTGTATTAGTTTAATATTTCTCTAAAATTAAAAGATCTTCCTTAAAAAATATTAAAGTCAACCAATATTCGATACAGTTATCTTCACTGTGATAGTTTTTTAAAATGTCAGTTCTGTCTCCTTTCACCTTTGCTCTTCAGACTTTAGTGCCTGTGAAACTATAGTTGAAAATTTCCTCTTCTGATGATGTCCCGTGAGGTTAATGGTTGGTTGTTAAGACCAACGCAGGAGTGTTGTAGAACATGCAGAACCAGAGGGAGGGTGCTCACCCACTCTCTTCCATTCTTACACATTGAAACTTTCAGCTCTTTTTCCTCATACCATCGGAGGGGACCATTAGTGTATTTGGGTTTGGCTGTTGTGGAAAGGACCATCTATTTGACTGTGTTAAAGCAAGATTATGTGATTTTCAGTGTGGGTCTTTTTGTCATTGCAACGGGTGCTGTATCGAGAGAAAACAGGAAAAGCCACACAGAAAGGTTGTATGGCAGGGCAGGAAAATTATGCAGAGTTCAACAGAAAATGTTACAAAGGGAGCTACTGATGCATAAATTTTATGCTTTGTGTGTTATAATTCTGAAAATTATTGCTTTGTGTTTTATATCAGGCTGTTGTGGGCATGTAGTGGTGAAATAACAGATAATAAATTGCTCTTCTTCCTACTGAGGCTATATAACCTTCTCCTAGTTCTAGCACTGCAAAGAAATGCAGTTTAGTGGTTCTCTGTGCTATGGCATTTAGTGCAAATATTTGAACTTTCCTGTGGTCTAGGAAAGCTGTAATTTTTAAGAAGCATTTCATAGTTACAAAGATTACCATTACACCACTATAATGATTTTGCAGTGCTTTGCTCAGTGGAACACTAGCCTGCCTGTGAGGAAAAATACGTCCAAAGGATATCAGAACGTTGCTCAGTATGACACAGCATTGAGGGACAGAATCAACCCAATATATCCTCAGTTTCAGAAACAGGGATAAATCTGAAATACGAAGCTATTCCCACTAGAAATGTTGTAAATCTTACAACATATATAAGCTTTCCTCTTTGACATATATCAAAGGCATAAAACTTGGGAGATTAAAATATGTTTTTAATCTTGGTTTGATGAGCAAAACTTTCCCTGTAATATTTATTATGAGAGGCTCTACTTGTGTTGCCTCTTCCCTTTGTTCTGTTTATATATGACTTCCTTTCTTCCAAAAAGTAGGAAGTATCGCTTTCACAAAGCTGAAGAATATTGCAATGGTTTGTTCATTTAAGCCTGATCGTAGGCCCACGTGGCAGACACAAACTTTTCTTTTATTGTCCTGGGTCCCAGAGGAAGAGCAATGCTTTCTGATGGCTTCCCATGAATGCCTTTCATTTGTGGAGGAGTTTCAGTGGCTTATGCTGACTGTACAAAGATCAAACAGGCAGGAAAATTGTGGTTTTGAGAAACTTAGCCAAGATCTTTGTTATTTTCTCAGAAGTTTTTCTTCTATAACCCTGTTTCTTAAGGACAATATTAGGAAAATTAGTTGTAGCGGCTGATGGAAAAAAAGCTCATTCTGTCATATTCTCTTTAAAATGTCAGTATTTTCTAAGTTATTAGAAAATTTGTAGGCACGTATAAAGAAAACACTAACCATAATTGCAGTCAGTCTTTATTGCATTTGGAATTGATGGTATCCAAAATTAAGCTTAAAAAAATGTTGTGGCTATTTAGTCCTGCAACTCGATCTGTATTGGGACACTGCGCCTGCAGAGTTTTGCTGACATCACCCAGGTTTTCTTGCCTGGGCACAGAGATCTTTCAAACAGATTTGATTATGGGATTTGACCTGTTGAAGTCTCTTGTGTTTCAAGAACAGACTTTTTTCTCAACAGAATGCTTTCTTAGCATTCTTCATAAAGATTTTCCTTTAGCTTAGCTGTTAGTAAACTGAAGCACTGGAAGGAGATGTGCAGACCACAACATCCTTTAACTGCAGCAATGGCATGTTTTGACAGCAATATGCGATTTTCATGGTGTTACTCATAAAACCTCAAGTTTGTCATACAAATTCGGGGTTTCTTGAAGGATTATTTTAATAAAATAACTTAAGTTTCTGAAGTAAAACACGTAGCATCTCTAGAGGTCAGATGTAGCTCAAACTGGAACAGCTGTACAACATGCATCCTAGATTGTTTTTAATTGTCTTCCCTTTCTCTAACGGCAGTAATTCTTGTTTATATTGTCAAGAACCTTTCCACCAAGCACAAGCGCGCCATACTTTAAGGTCGCATGCTTAACCCCACTGCACGGCTACAATGCCAATGGGCCCCCTTTGTTTTCATTAATGTGTGAGGGGTGGGTGCGAGGCTTGGCTTTTCACAAGGCTTAAATAACTTATTGTAAAAGTGGCTTAAATAAAGCATATTTTGTCTCCATACCACGGTTGTTTAGCATTACTCTTGTGCATCCAACTGACAGCCGGTTTGGCAATGGATTTTTGTTTGTCATTTTGTTCTTTTGACCTGTGATACTTTTTTTTCTTTTTTTTTGACTGAGCTAATGGATTCACCTCAAATAATACAAAACGAAGAAGCTTTTCCTCATTCCTTTCCTAATATGGTAAAAGTAGTAAATAAAGCTGGAACTGCTTTTTTCCATCCAAAACCCTTTACATAACAATGTACCAGTTGCTGCTTGTGTTGATGGAGAGGTTTAAAATTAAGACTTTCTAAAAATGTCAGATTAAATTAGTATGCTCAGTGCTTTAAATCAGTTTAAAAATGAACGAAGTATAGCCTTTTAAAATGGTTTCGGGAGTTTGAAGTCTTATGTTTTTCTACTTGTAGTCATTGATGTGTGGAGGAAAAATACTGTTGAAAACTTATGAGTTATTTTGATTCTCTAGAATTGACCCTGAGTCCTGAGATTTTAGATTATTTCAAACCCAGTGCTGACTGTCATCTGTGGCTGGCATCCGTACTTGTTGTAGGCCAAAAAAGTTGAAGGTCTGCTCTGAAGTGTCAAAAATGAGCCCTTTTCTTGGGATATCTCTGTTCCAGGTTGTTTGCTTTTTTAATATTTGGTTATAATTTTGGACCATGAATATAATTTCATTCATGTCTGATTTTTAGACACACAGATTCATACCAGCAGATGAGGAGACTATATACAGGCGGCTGTAATCTATCCAGTGGGATGAATTTGGTCCAAGAGGGTTGTATGGTGCAGTTCTTGTGCGTGTACTCCATGGATAAGCATGGAGTGAGCAAGGCAAGGGGAAACCATTCTCTCCAGGAGATGAAGCAATACTGCATGCTCATCAAGCGGAACACTGTTCTGAATACAGCACACTGTAGCTTAATAGAAACAGTACTTTTTTCATTTTTCAGATTGTGTTAATCAAGGTAGCACACAAACCCCCACGATTTTCTATCTTGCAGTTGAGACAAAAATAGGGGCTTTCCTGAGGTGAAAACTCTTCAGTGTGAGCTTAAGGTTGTAGTATTTGGTTGCTGTATTTTAAAACCGAAATGTTGTGACAATAACATGTTTTTACAAATTATTACCAAAATATTATTTTTCCTCATAACAGTTGCTATGATCATAGGCTCTGGACACAGACATTTTGTATCTTGGGTTTTAGTTTTCTTCCAATTCAGTTAAACTTTCTGCATTATTTCTCATAGGTGTTATATAGAGAGCAACTCAATATAGGTAGTGACCTATCCAGTATGAGAATAACTGATTTGACTTGTCACAGAAGTTTAAACAGGATGATATCTGCCAGCCTTGAAAGGAGATTATTTAATACTCGAGAATATAATAACTTTATATCAGAGTAGATCTGTCTGTTAATAAACATTTAGGAAACACTTTTGTGAAACAGAAAAACTAAATGTATGGCATTTTAAGACTGTAAATAAGTAGTACAACAAATATAAGTCTTACAGCATGCAGCCTTCTTGACAACAGAGTTGTTGGTGAATGTGGAAAAATAATCACATATTGTTAAAAGGCAGTCCTTACCCTAATGAAAAAATTTTAGCTTACTTTTTCCTAAATGAGTCTGAAGTTATCTCTGAAAATTTAATTGGTAGGTATAAAAAAAATTGCATACTAACATCTTAAATAAAAATTTAAAAAGGAAAAAAAAGCAGAGACTCCAGAATCCAAATATTGAAGAGGGAGCCCAGTTTTTTATTAAATGACATGTTTTTTTTTCTTTAAGGCAAGAAATATTTATGTTAGCATATTAAGTTTGGATGATTTTTCCCACAGGCTGTATCTTTTGTGTGGACTCTGAGCGCCGTCAAGTGTGATTTGCCCTGTAGTGTTGTTAAAGCAGCATGTGAAGTAGATAGTAACGTTAAATGGAGATTCAGAGCTCTAGTATAGCTCATCATGATGTATCTTTAAGGGCAGAAGTTTTTGTATGAGAGCACATAGGTCAAACACTCCTCCACAAACTGCTATTTTTCATTTCTGACGCAATGCCGAAGATCAGAGAGCTTTTTTAGGTTGGTGGAGAACATCTCCATCTGGTGCATACTCACTGCATGTCTGCTGAGGACGCTTGGCCGCTTTATGTTCGTACATCCTTGACATTGCTTTAACTTTTACTAGTGGATTAACTGATCCTTTTGGAAGAGTGCGGAGGTGATTAGTTGGACACCTCTGACCTCTCTGTTAAGTTGAACGTTGCAGCTGAACTTGAGAACCCGTATCTTGTTTCAGGCGCCTATAGAAGGAAGTGTTAGCGAATGGTAAGGCAGGAGCTGTGAATGTCGCGCTGCAGTGTAACAGAATGTATTGTTACAGAGTGTTTGTTTGTCAAACCGTATTTTCATAGTTTGTGAGCACATCATGCAAATGTCATATTTGTTGAATTGCCAGAATCTTCAGCATGTGGCTTCTGTTTCAGAAAGTAATCAATGTGCATATATTCACAGTGATCTGTTGATCACACTGTTTGTTTTCTTTGTTAGGCACATGAACCATATGACGAGAGTTTATTTGCCCTGATTGAATGCTGTGTCATTAATAAAAACTGTCTATATAAAGATTTTTCATATAGTGAAATTGTCAAATAGTTGGCCATTCAAGCTTTAAATTCTTTCTCAAGTATTCATCTGTAAACACTTGAATGGTCGTGGAAAATGAATGACAAATGGACAACATTTAGAACTTGATTAGATACTAAATAAAAATATTTCCAGATTTTTTTGTAATGCAGTAGTAGGTGACAGGACGTAAATTTTAAAATTTTCTTAACTGATTTATTTTGCCCCTGAGCTACTTCCTTGATATTTCATTGTGTGTACTTATAATTGTTGGGTTAATTAGTTCATAATCTTCCTTTTAAGGATGAAAAATGAACCTTTTCTTTTCTTTCTCCTGAGGATATAAACTAATTACAGAGAGCTTTATTGCCCCCTTCCTAAGAGTGTGAAACAGAGCAAAAATCCTTCCCCAAAATCAAAATTAAGTGAAAACAAACCCATATGGGACAGCAGGGAATATTAGTGGAAGAAAACTGGTAGTTTATTAGCATGGAGTATTAACATATTGGTATTTATCACATCCATATAGCCATAACATTAGATCTCTCTGATGAAAGGAAAACATGGGCAGGATCCAACACTGAAGTCCAGGAAGTGCAGCGTACAGCATGGTCTGTTACTGGAACACAGCTCCATGAAAGCAGAACAATCAATAGCTGCCTTATAAAGTGTAGGGTTTACAGATATATTGCATTCAGAAGAACAATAAATAGCAAGAAATGTTACTGAGCTCCTGGCATGAATGGAGTCCCAAGAGGATGAGAACCTTTGTGGAAGGTGACCCGTCCTCGTGAGGGGTGGAGGTCCCCCTGCACGTACAGTGGATCAGTGCTCCAGCTCCATGATGGCATACTGCAGCAAAGCAGGATGTGACAAGAACTCTGACTGCAGGTGTGCCATCTGTGTTGTATCCTCATCTGTGTATATCTGTCTAAACAGTATACAGGCATATACATATAAGATTAGGCAGAGTTTACTTTGGTTTTAATGTTCTTTCATTTAGGAGGAGGGTTGGGGTTTTTTTTATTATTATTCTGGGCAAAAAGTGTCGGTTTCTTTTGAGCCTACAGGTTGGTAAGTTTGATCAGACGTATTAATTATAATGAAGCATTGCCTTATTTAGCATTGTAGGTGTACCTGGACTACTGAATTCATTTTACATTTGTATTTTTTCTTGTCAGATTTGTTACCTATATATACTTGTAAGATACATTCCCCTTTATCACTCGTAGTGGGAAGTTAGTGTCCATATATAGGTGGCATATGTATATTACTAGAGCTTTATGAAGTGTTCGGAACTTTGTTCCTAAACATGCTCTGAATGCAAAAGAAGTAAAAATAAGTAGTTTCCTACCCTCCCAGGAAGAATCTCTATTTATTCTTCAGTACTGCATCTGACATACTGACTGTACATATTTTGGGTGACTGTTGCGTGAGAGTTAAGTCAGTAAAGTTCTCTGGATTTTCTCCTTTGTCAGTCTCCCATTTTTTTTAATTTGCTGGTAAATTGCATTTGTTTGTACACTTCACACTGCACACCTGCAATGGCAGGTTGGCACCATTTGCATGACCTATATATGAAGTGCCTAGGACGTGTTTTTATGTAAAAATCTGGTTATGTACTGGAACAAAACTGGAGGAGAACAAGGCACTGAAATCAGACTGCCTAGTTTTCAGTTGAGTAACAAGGAATGTAGCTTGCAAAGAAATGTATTTCCAAATGCTGTTGTCATGATCACCCTCTAGCAATGGATGGTGGTGGCCTCCTTGCTGCTTGGCCATGTCATATTCCCCATATATTAAATACATATACAGTGTATCACATTCTGGTTTGGTTTTATTTCCCAAGCTCTTCACAGAACTGTGATCAAAATTCTTTGTCTGTCCCTTTTGCTATGACAGTTGGTATTACTACTGCATTTAACATGATAATGAATTTTGAACCTTTGTAACTGTGTGCCATGGTGTAATTGGCGGTAATGAAGATGTTACTTGAGCCAAATTTGACAAAACTTCATTTCTGAAACAACACAGCGAGAGTTCCTTTCTCAGGGATATCCACAGACCTGGTGCATTTGCTGCTGTGAGGATGATCAAGTCATTGAAACCCTCACGTCATCCAAAGATATGATTCAGCTGTATGTGGTTATCTTGCATATGTCCTGTATTGCTCTTCTTCTATGGCGTGCATTTTAGCCAGAGCATGCTCACAAGCTCTTCTGGACATAAGTGGCTTGTGCTATTTCATTTGATGGTAGCTTGCAGCTTCTTCATTCTGCAGTGTTTAATCCATTCTGTAGGTTGGCTTTCTGTGGTTTAAATTATTTCAGTAAAAATAATGGCATTGAGAATACATCCCAAATTATTGCACAGCTGAAGCTTTACCAGGCATTGTGCTAGGAAGTATTGTGGCTAAGGCAGTAAGTGGCGTGATGGCAACAGGTAGTGGCTTTAGTGATGGGAGGAAAATGGTGTTCTAGGCTTTTCCATACTAAATAGATGCTAAGATGTGCTTTCCAAGGAAATCAGTAATATGACATGGAATTAGACACTAAAATAGTCACAGATAAAAATGCAACAATAAATTAACCTCTCACTCACTGTGTTCCATCTTTCTTCATATTTGGGGGATGTTTAAAAATAATTTTTCCCCTGACCAATAATATTAAGTTTAGTGAAGCCAATTTGTATTTTGGGTGCTACAAGGACTGGGTGTCAAGTTTGGAGGTTTTGGTACAAATCTGCATCTGTAGACATTTTAAGAGAAGCTGTATGTAGCTTAGGGTATTAAGGCTTCACTATAAATTAGATAAGTCAAAGCAAAGCCTTGCTTACATGTAGAATATTTTCATTAGAATCAGTAAAATTATATGAGTATTTAATTCAAACGAGTTCATTTCAGTGTTTTGTGAAATGTTATTACCTACTTCTGGCTTTAAAGCCCATAATTTTTTCTTTTCCTCCCTCCCTCCCTAAGTTATTCATAATATCTGATTATGTTAATTTTTATATGCTAAGAAAATTATACTTATAGTGTGCTTTTTGAATTCTTTTCAACACGTAAGATCATTTATTAAATGATTCTTCAGTGCTTGTTAGAAGAGCGCATAAATGTTGTCACTGAAAATTTGGTCTGCTGGCTGAGTGAGCCTGTGCAGGTTGTACTCGGCGTGATGCAGTGTTGCAAAATGTAAGCTGTCCGGAGTGCACATTAGTGAAGCGAGTCTTGTATTGCATCTTAGCTTAACTGATTTCAGCAATAGTAAATAGTCACTGAAGCATACGCTGCAGTGCAGTCCTTCAGAACTTAAGTGTTCAGCGTAACTACTGTTTGCATGTGACCCAAATGGGAAAAGGGAGGTGTGTACAAAGGGGTGACTTATAACAAAGAACGCTTTCTGCTTCAGTTCTTGTTCAGAAAACATATGTTCAGCCATGCAGGCAACAGTTGGGGTAAGGACACACTGTAGGTTTGGAAACAAAAGGCGCGTTCTTTTCTTGCATTCACAGTGTTTTCAAACATATTCACTTGTTAGGGACTAGCCTGTCAGCTGGATCTTCTTGCAAGCCTGATTTCTTTTTCCTGACTTCTTTCAAAAGCTTTTTCCCCACAATGTTTTACACTTCATATAATCCACTATGCATGGTAGGCCTGCTTCAGTCTTTGTGCTATTGATGATTCTGAGGTGGAGGGGCCGTGCTCTGGGAGAATGTGGCTGAAGGGTAACCTTTCACTCACCCATGCATCTGAAGGTGGTAAGCCACTCTTATTCCAAATATCTTCAGTGATTTGGTTGCTCTTTCTTCATCTTTAGAACATTGCCAAACTGATTAGCGCAGCAAAAATGTTTTGAAAGTCTTGATCTTTATACTTTTATTTCTTTTATAACTAAATATTGAAAATCTTTGAGACCTATCATAACTGCATTGAATCATGCAGTGAAAAAGTTTTTTTCCACTGGAAATTCGTTCAGTTTTGGCATGCCAGAGTAACCAAAAATTACTTTGTCATTATTTCTGTTTGGATTCCTTTTTCCTAAATATATGGTTCAAGACCTTAGTATAAATACAGTTATATAGGCATAAAGGTAGCAGTTATTTCCAGATAAACTCCTCCTGTTTTAATTTATTACCTTTAAACTCATATAACTGGAAAATGTACTGGTCTAGCTCCACAGGTATACTTAAATGGTGCAACTTTCTAGTGTAGACAAGACCTAAAGCTTCTTTGGAAATGTCTAAGTGATCTACTCTCTGTAGGTTTTTCTGGGTCGAACTGCTCATCTATCAAGTCAGGTATTCATCCTTTGTTGTCAGCAGTGAATACCTCAAAGAGGGGCAGGGCTCCCTACATTTTAATGCATTTAGTCTTGTATATAGAGCCTAAGCATATGTCCACCTTTAAGCATTCTGCTCTCTAATTGGGTTATGTACTTGCTTAGTTTAGATGTGTGCCATTGAATAGAATGGTGGAGAGAATATATAATCTTAGTGGCAATGGTTTCACACCAGAAACTTGATCCTCCACTCCTTTTACTTTACAAAAATACAAAAATTATGTGTCTTTCATAAAATTCTGTATTCCTTTGTATTTTATTTAAATACAGACATACTATTTGACTTGAAGACAATCTGTGTTACTGTTGGAAGTGCTCTATCAATAACCAGAATGGTTATGGAGTTTTATGCTGCCTTGTGGATTATTCATGTATTCTGTTGGAGCATTAAGAGTGTTAGCTGAATTCAGTAGCCTGGGAAATTACCACTGATGAATGTCTAATGATTAGGATTTCCCACACAAGGCCCTTCAGACCATGAGGATCATTCAGACAACTAGAAAATCCGCAGACAAGAAAACTCCATGTAAATATTTTCTAATGGAAGGTGCCAGCAAGTACATCCTTGCCAACATATGTCAAAACTGCCAGAAGATCTGTGAGGATGGGGATTAACTTTTTAGCACTGTCATCTTAAGAACCTTGACAGGGAAACATTATTTAAACATTTTTCTTTGACTGCATATGACTGAAAAGATGTTAACGGTAGATAAAACTAATATAAAGCAGTTAATGATACTGACATATATTCCAAGTCTGCACCTTTTTCTTTTCATTGCGCTCCATGTCAGACATCCTTGAGAATACTACAGCTTTAAAATAAATTGTTCTTCCTTCTCAAATGAAATTTGATGATTTGTCTGCAGTCTGATAAAAGAGAGCACACACTAGTATATTGCTTCTTTTCAGGAATTTTTTGGTTTGTTTTATATGCTCTTTAAAAGTAAATTATATTTTAGATGTTGCAGTTACTTCTCTGACTCTCAGGAAGAAAACAGTTAATAATAATTTCTTTCCTTTCCGCTCCCATGAGCCTCCCTTCATTGTACAGTTTGCATATAACAGCTAGTAAGAGTAGAATGTACTGAACCTTAAACAAATCTATTAGGATCACCATGGCAAGAAGCTGGGAAAATGGCAGGAAAAACGAACAATGATTTTGTAAACCCACCAAAGGTCAGAAAAAGGCTTTCAGTAAGTATGCAGAGGCTAGAAATCAAATCCCATTTCCTATCATAAGAAACCAGTTGTTTTAGCAGCAGTGGTTAATGTACTGTATGTGAAAGATTTAAGACTAGTTGGAAAGCTTTGCTTCTGTTTTATTAGGCTGCTATTGAAAAGCCAACAGCATAACTTCAACTAGGTGCTTTGAGATTTCTTAATGGGCTGTCAAGGGCAAGACACCAGGTCTGTGCTATACTAGCTCTTTCCTGTACATTAAAACAACAGGGGCCAAATGATCATATACAGAAGTATGAATTACTTGATGCTTTCTCTGTTCCATATGGTCAGCCATGTCTTTGGCAATTAATCATGTACAGAATCAGTTGAGTGCTCTCTGAAGCATTGAAGTCAACATTTAGTTGTACCTGTGCCAGTGGGGGCAGTGGGGGTTGCGAGCGTAAAATAGCAGGATGAAGAGCTGCTGGCGCCGAAGCCAGAGCAGCTGGCTTCTATAAACAACACTTTTTTCCTCTTTACCTTTTTTTTTTTTAAACTTTCTTTGACAAACAGGAGCCATTTTTCAATATCATCCAAAACATGAGGGTTGCTGAGTGAAACTGTGATATCTGGCATAGTGGATTAATAAACAAAAGGCAGAGAATTGGGTTTAATGTGCCCAAATTACTGGGTGATAACTTAAACCATACTGTCTGCTTCCATCGCATCAATGAAAATGAGTGCGTTTGCTCATATTTTAAGTAAAACTTTTAAAAGTAAAGAAGAAATGAGCAGTGGTTTGTAAGCAATTACTAGCTTTTTTATCACATAGAAGTTATGACATGTTAAATTAACATGGCTTAATAGATTTCAGGTTATTTTCTTTCCCCTCTCCCTCTAAAAGGCACAGTGTTCTAGTTTTACAGACTTTCATTGGGATACGTTTTGCCCTAAGAGCAAAATAAAGTCACAAAAGGAACAAGGAAGATTCAGAATGACATTTAAAATTTTAGCCGTGCTTACAGATTTTGTACTTTGTTTTTCCTTTTTGTCTTAGTCATTGATTATTGAGAGATGACTGCTGTCTTAAAGTAGAAGTGGTTAGTAAAGGTTCAGAAGCTTTATCCTAGTTAAACTGGTGGTGAGTAAATTAAATCTTAACTCAGACTGAAAAACCTGATTTGTTGACCCAATAAAGTGGGACCAAGAGACAAACTGTCCCAAGTGCCACTTTAGTTCAGACTGAAGGCTAATTTGTTTGACAGAATACCAGGCTTTGTGTCTCCAGCTGTACAATGTTTCTAACCTTGAGTCTGGCTCCTCAAGAGGTCTGTACTGAACGAAGGAAAATCGAGCTTTAAAAGACTAAAAGTGTGGGCTTTGGAATGTTTAAGGGTGCTTTTTTCTTTTCTTTTTTTTTTTTTTTGTTTTTGCTTGCTTGTAAGCATGTCATGATGTTCACCCAGATACATACAGTTAAGCAGAGCAATGGCCTGTGTATGTTGGGACATAATTTCTTCTGCTGTGTATCTGAGAAAATAAAATATTGTCCTAATCCTGTTCGAATGCCTAGATTAGCCTTGTTAGGACAAATAAAAGGTACCTAATTTTGAGTGTGTATCCTGGATGAATAGTAAGATTATAACAGCTTCCATTCAGTCCCGTGTCACTGATGTATTTTGTCAGTGGGTATGAGTATGATATTGGTCTCTTAAAATCTTATTTTAGTACCTTACTTCCTTATGTGATAAGAGAAGATGGTCTGATGGCTGTTGCCTGATATGTCGGTAGACCACTAGACTGTACCAGGAGGAAGGTAAAGGCTATAATTTCCTATGTACTGTCTTTAACATAGAAGGCTGGATTGGCAACTGCTCTATATGTATACGCCTATATAGCTTTGGGCTTTTTTTGAGTGGTGGGGGGTGTGTGTGTGTTTTTAAGACCATACCACTTGGGATTTGCAGAAAATGCCCTAAATACATTAGCAGATCTGTAAGGAGGATTGGGGAAGATTTTATGAAAATATTGACAGTTCTATTTATTAAAGAGAAATGCTGGCCAGCGAGACAAGAAGTTGCTTCCCTCAAGTGATAAGCAATTTGCGTAATCTCGTTGCTTAGGTTGTCCAGGATATGTTTTTGCTAGCTCAGGAAGCAGAAGAAAGAAAGTTTCAACAATTTGTAAACATTACCACCCTCAAGAATCTCTGTGAACACAAGGATGAGATAAGACAGGCTGTAGAGCTGGTTGCATTGTTTATTTGCTCTGCTGCCCTGTGTCCCAAGTGTGCTGAAAAACTCGGTCGGTGTTGAGTCCCGTTCAGAAAAGTGAAGGCGTCACTCAGCGTTGGGCAAAGGGGGCCTCTGCAGACAATTATCTGTCATTAAAGAACATTAAAAGAATTGAGACACAAGGTCAGATTTTCTTTGATAGGATGTGCAACTATAGTGATGTTCAAAAGAAGGTCATTCCTGCCCTTTAGAGGAGGGGTGGTATCAGCCGGGTTTCTGATGGATTTTTATCAGTGTTGATGTGAGGAAATGGCTTTCCCAGCTGATAACATCTCTGACCGAGTTTCTTGAACCCTTGACCTTTATCAGTCAAGGTGTGTATTGAATCCTCTTGTTAAAAATAAATCCCAAAACAAGTTACATGGAAAAGAAAACTTTCATAGGAAGGTGTTTTATAGTATTATTTTACCCAGAATGCTGCTTTGTTGCAATTTGGGGTTTTTATTGAGATGATAAGAATAGCGAGTTATTAAGAAATGCCTCTGTAAAAGCTGTGTATCTAGTCCTGCACTCGCGTTCTGGGTAACCTTACTGCCCTCGACACTCTTCAAAAACAAGTAAATCAGTTAAATTGCTGTGTATTGTTGTGTACATTGCTTAACAGCACTATTTCACCCTCCAGGTAGCTGCAACTGTACTCCCAGGGCTCAGCCAAGAAGCCTTTTTGATGCCAGTGTCGAACTATGAGTTTGGCTTGAACTGCATGCATCACCACGTAAAGGTGTTCACAGAGGGCTGGGGCAATATAATGGTTCTCAGTAAAAATTAAATTATGTTCACTTTCCAGAATTATGATGTTCCTGTAGACGGACAGGTAGGGGAGCTCGGTGCCAGAGCGGTGATTTGTCCAGGCCAGCAGAATTCATACAAAAGCATTATGTGATTGTGACTACTCAGAGAAGTGGTCACCCATCTTTTCTGACTGATAATAATCTAATCACATCATCTTTTCGTCAGATTTATGACTGAAAATTCTTTAGGAGCTGTTAATTCTCCATACTCTATGCTTTTCAGATCTCTTATTTAGGGGATCTTGATGTTTGCTTGCCTACAAATAACTATGCTTTCAGCTTTGTGAGGCACAGCATCATTAAACTTGGGGCTTTTCTACAGTCTTGGAAAGAAGTAGACCTCTACACTATCACCAGTGGATTTCCCTATCCCACTGTGGTTAATAAGTTAATAAGGACATCCAAGGATTCCGAAAAGGAAATCTTGGTGTACTGTGACCTGGTTGTATGGCTACAGTCTGATCACCCTGTAATACAGAGAAAGCTTTAGTTATAGTGCTGTGTCAAGTCTTGCATGTGGTAAATATAAAATGTAAATATTTAATATCTATATTTATTCTGAATGACGAGTGTTAATTTATATCAATTAAAGAACATACATCTCACATGAGTGTGTTCTCATATGCTGAAGTCCTTGATGAAATCCTGCTTTAAACTGTGCAGCTGCTGGCAGTGAGGCTGTGAGATCAGGATTGTTGAAGCTGGCGGATATTAGAGCTTGTGGAAAAGATGTTGTAGGTCAGCGCAAGGGAAACCCATGTCAGGGAATCCTTATCTGAAAATACTCTCTGGCTTTTTGTTTGCTTTGTAGTGTCAAAGCAGGGTCAAGAATGTGATCTGTATAGACAGAGTTTTGAACATTTTGGGGTTTTACAAGAAAATGTTCTTTTTGATGTATAAGTCCCATATGACGGGTTAATGCTTTTTGGTAGGCCAGCTAATAGAGCTGGAAGGTGGGGAGAAAGATGCTTTTTGCTTCTTATCATCTGATGTTGGTGTAGTAAAATTACATAGTTTAAGAAATGTATAGTCTGCATATTAGTCTTGTGGGGGAAAAAAACTGTCAGACCAAGGATAGATCTTCCCGTTTTCACAAAATGAGGGTAACAACAACCGTTTATCTCGCAGAATCCCCAGAGGAATTTCAGTGGGTGTACATTTGGACAGGGCAGAATATGATGTGTATGTGATGTTGAGCAGGGGGCAATATGCCATGTTTTTTGTCATGTTGTTCCTATAAGAGAGGCTATGCTGGGAGTACCAGTTGCATTGGTGATGTTTGAGTTGTGTTTTCAAACTCATTTCCACAACTGCTCGGGTTAGAAACATATTTTTTGCCTCCTTTTCTGTGGAAAGAAATAGGTTTGTGCAAGCATTCTGTCCCTTCAAGTCATCCTTCACAAAAGCATTTGGATACTTTGATATGTTTGCAGAACATGTGACTGAAGGTTAGAATAGCAAAAATAATTAAGTGAATCTTGGTGGCTGGTTGAGGCGAGAAAGGGAGATGTAATATGTTCATGGAAGGAGGACTGCAGCATCGACTGGAAGTCTCAGTTGTGGCTGCACATCAAGTCAGCATGTGTGCGCTGGTTGACGTGTGTTAGCAGCGTGAGCATCCTCCAAGGCTGTTTCTTTCCTGAACTGGCAGAAATCGGGGGGGAAAGAAGAGGAGAAAATAGTGGGCGAGTTAGAAGTTGAAGGCAGAGGTGGAGTGGGGAAGTTGGAGTTGGCTTGCTGGGTGGATGAGGGACAATAAGAAGATCTGCAGTTCTGTTACCTCAACATTAACTGCACAACATTTGGGAAGGCCAGGAGCTTCTAGTCTGCAGAGAGCGTCCTACTTCACAGGTGACTTAAATCCATGGTGTGTATATATATTTATTTTATCAATTTTTAATTTAATCCGTAAATAAAAAGGTAGAGTTTTACTACTTGTTTACCTGAAATATTTAACAATAAAGAGAACATGGGAACATCATCAGAAATTCCTTTCAGAAGATACAACACAAACAGGTATTTTCTTCTGTAGCTTCACCAAGGATCAAAGGGGAGGGTGAAATTCCCCAAACAAATGCTGTTTTGAGGAAAACATTTCTGATAGGATTTGATACAAGAAAGTATTTAGAAAAGAAAATAATTGTCTCAAAAAAATGAGAGCTAGAATGCATGGTGTTTTGTTGTGTTACTTAAGGCAGTGAGATTTTAAGGTTTACCTTACGTGCCATGTACATTGATTAAATACCAAATGTATGGTGGCCATTTCTAACCATCATTTACTGTATTGATTTGTCAGCAGTGGAACTGTAATAAAAAAAGCTATTGATTTACTGTCCCTATTTGCTTATGGGCTTTTTATTAATTTTACACATTGTTTCCTATTTCTAGATTATAATTTTTATGTGATGGTTTTTTTTCCCTTTAAGACAAGCCTGGTCCTCTCTGAAATTGGAAAAAAGGAACAAATTGAAGAACAAAGGACTGAAACCATCAACTGCTTCTTGCTAGTTCTTACTGAGCGACAAAAACTGCGTAAAGAATGGACAGCAAGGTGAGAAATTTTTGAAAAATAGTCAGATAATAAAATTAGAAACAAGTATATAAAAGATAATCCTATAAATTCCCTTGGGGGAGGGAGCAAGTTAATATTTAAAAAAAAAATCCAAATTTTTACTGTTCTAATAGCATTTTTCCTTGAATGGAATAGTCAGTGTTTCAGCTTCTGGTTTCAGAGTTACTTTGTGAGGCAGAATGCTCCCTTCTTGTGCTTAGATAATGTAATCTGTTGATAGTAGCTTGATAGTTGGCATACATATTTGAGGACTGGTATCACCTTAGGTGCCCTCAGGTTTTCTTTATATTGTTAACAACATGAACAATGCTTCTTGCTGGCCTGCAATGCCATACCCTTCTTGTCTGCTTACTTCATGATCCTTGTGTTGTCTCATGGTGCCCTACCAATGTTAACTGGGTTGTGTTGGGTGAGATTGTCACCAGTGGCCATGTTGCTATGCTTCACATCAAGTGACTCTTATTATACTTGAGTTATTAAATTGAATGTATTACTGTGGTAATAAACCAGCTGATGTTGTTAACAGTTTTAAAAAGTTGTTTGTTTTTATTTGAAAAAGTTTGTCACTGTAGTGCATCATGCTTCTAGTTCTTTCAGAAATATGTGAATCAAAAAAGGGAATTTCCGATATATGCCACATTGTGTTCTTCTCTTTAGCTGCTAAATGAGTTGATGTCACCTTTTATCACATCTATTTCTAAAAGCTATAGACTTATTTAATAATAACTCAGTTTTTTCTTATTTGCATAAAATATCTAACATCCTGTGAAGTTTTTCTACCAAATGTACAGCTTTCCTTTAAAACCAAGAGATGTCCTGTGTTTACAATTAAACATAGTTTTTAGTCAAAAGTATTTTTTAATGAGATTTTGTTAATTAAAATTATCACGTAACTGATGTGATATTTTTTTTTATTTTTTTTTTTACCTGCACTAAGTGTTCCAGTTAAGGGAGTTCTCCTGTGTTTTGTTCGTGTATAATTTTGGGAAATTCCTGAAAATTCTGTCAGATTGACTTTAAAAAGTTAATTGTAGGTATTGGATACAATACTTGAGTGACTTTGCTGTTCCCAATAATTACAGTGAATGGAATTGAAACATTTTAGAAGCTTTAGATAAAAATTAAATGTCATTACATGGTAGCAACTATTATTACGAATTAGTCTGTGTTGTATAAGTCTGTGTTCCTGTGAATATTGAATGTTTATTTGTATACTAATCATTTAAGATCGCAGAGTGGACAAAAGCTTAGTAAGGTGAGTCTGGAATATTGTTCATATCATCATGTGGGTGTTGTTTCTTCCTTTTTGAGGAATTTCAGGGTTTTTTTTTTTTGTGTGAGCATCTTTGCATTCCGTCACCATGCTTACTAAAAAATGCAAGTGGTTTGGCTCCGTTGGAAACAGAGGGGATCACTTATGGCTTTTCCATGGGACACACACATCTTTGTTGTGAACCAAAATAGAAAGCTTCCTAGAGAAAAGACAAGACTAAACGATTCTAATGAGTGGAGTATCTTTTTAGTCATTTAAAAGTAACGTGGTTGCGGTGTTTCTGGCCCCTACTCACAGTGCCGTCAGCGGCTGGAGCCAGTGCTGCAGTTGCAGACAGAACCAAGTCTCTGACACAGAAACCCCAAAGTTCCTGGGTGGGGGTAGGGAGAGGCAGAAGCAGACAAAGTGCAGACCTCCATAAAACTAAACACCTGAAAGAAAATTTCAGGATCATTGTGCCTTGCAAGTTCTGAAAGAAAGTGTCCTTTGAGTATTAAATATCCATAATCCTTTTTCTTTCCACTTGATGTTTCCCATCCTGGTGACCTATCTGAGAGGCTCATCCATATGATCTACATAAACAGACTGTTACCATACACCTCGCTTTACTTCATCAAAGCTTTGGCTAGATGTCTGGAATGAAGCACCGGCTGTGGTAGCCATCAAGCATACGGTGGTGAAAGTTATGAAACGTCCGCTGTGGCACTGGCAGGGCTGCCCATGTTTTAGAGATCAGTCTGTTGTGTACTTTGGAATTACATGAGAAAAATGTGCTCGGACAGGAAATAATTAGCACTTGTCAAAGGGCAGGCAATAGGTTACAGTATTTTACTTTCAACAGGCTATCAGGGGATCAGTGAGATTAGATAATAGAATTTTTTTTCCTCTGGAAGTTAAATACAGATGACTCTAATTACCTTACATTGTGCATTAGAGAGCACATTATGAACAGTACAACTTCAAGAAATTTAGGTCAATGAAAGGAGGGCAGCTGGCAAAAACTACTCTGCACTTGGTCTTTGTAGAATTGTGCAGGCATTCTGTTCTTTCATGGGTTTTATTTGTGTCATTGATACCTTAAAAAAAATAGAAGCTGGGAACTGTTAACACAAATTAATTCAATTTTTTGAAATGTAGCTTTCCTCAGAGAGAGGCATGTGAACTGTTCTGATAAGTGTATGTGTCTGCTTGGTTAAAGCGTGTCCTTGTGTTCTTTGCTTTAAGCTGTATCAGTGTTTCTGCGTATTAGCCAACTGAAATTGTTCATTAAGTTTTTATGTCAGCTCTGTAGTCCAAACACAGTCGTGCACTTAGCATTATGGCTTGTCCTTTCGTATACTTTTTACTCAGAGATGTCATCGGTATCTGAAGTGTCTGAGCAGGTCTTCTAGGGATTCAAGTTGTTCTACGTTGAGTGGTAGTGATCCAAAATACTTCAGGTAGAGCTCAATGAATGTCTTCTAAGTGTTAACAGAAATGGTCCAGGGTTTCTAAAGCCCCAGATTTGTTTATACTGCGTGATAGTGCCTGATGGACAGGTTGTTATAGCTGTTAAAGAGCTGCTTGAGCCCTTTGAACTGACCCCTTCTTGACCTCTGCTTATAGAAGGTCACTCTTCAGCTTATAGAGTAGAGGGTGCCTTCGATTCTACTGTAACAACGCAAGGGTAAAGGGAACAGCTGGGAATTTTTGACTAACTGTGCAAACCTGTGTAGACTTTTTAGGGTCACTGTATGATAATGAAAATTGTTACCAAATTATATGGAAATGTAACAGCAATAGTGGGAATGAGAGGATGGAGTCTAGTGCATTGGGTTTGATAAATGAAGTGTGAAGTTACCCATCTGGCTCTAGACAGCCCTCTTTTTCTCTACGAAAGGGAAACATTTAAAAATAACCATGGTACATCTAGAATCAATGACCCATACAGAGAGCTGGAATAGATCAAGATTTAATGGTGACTGTGGAAAAAATTATCATTTGAACAGTGAGACAAAGGATGAAAAAGTACAGTTCAATATCAGCACCTGATTCATTTTCAAAAAAGACCGTAATATTTTTAGCCCATTGATGATGTTATTGACATTTTTTTTTTATTTTACTTTTTAAGTGGAACCAGAAAAGTTATATCATAAAGAAGTAGTTTGGCAAAAAAAACCCCAACAGTACTTGAATTTCAAGAGAGAATGTGGCGCTTTTCCTGATCAGTAAATGCCCAGGAGAACTGGAACATATAGTTCAATAAAAATTGTATCTCTTATTTCTCCTCGTAGATCTTGTATCATGTTATAATAATATTGTCTTTAATCTTTGCATGACATACTACATTGACTGGCTAGTAGTTTTTTGCTGTATTTTTCACATAGATACATTTGCTACCAAGCTAATTTGTCATCAAGAAATCAACAATAGATTAATTTAAAGGGTAATGTTTAACTACATTGAAATTATTAACTGCTGGGAAAAAAACATGGTTAGTTTAACCATTACCAAAATAAGAAAATAAGTGTTTTTAATGGAAAAATTTTATTAGTCCGAAATGGTTTTGTTATGATGCGGACTCTGTCCATTTTGCTATTTCCCCGTGTGGAATGGCACTATTTCTCCTAGGGGAATTCAGCCAGGTAAAAGCAAATGTTAAGTTTTGGAGAAAGACATAATGATAGTGGAGAGTTTGGTTGTATTTTCCTAGTTGTGCTATTTAGTCAAATTCTGAAATCTGAAGTTCTTTATGAGTAGTCATGTAATGACAAATTGACGTAGTGAAAACAGAATAAACATCCTATAAATAATTTGTACCAAACTAAACACAAAATTCTTCTGGTTCATGAGATAAATAGCAGAAAAGTGTTAATTGATTATATCTTCTAAGAATCAATAGCTTAAAACCTTGGCTCATTGAAATAACACAATGAAAAAAAATCTATTTTGAGGCCATTCTACAACTGCAAATATTTTGTAAATCAGATCACTGTGTATTTTTAGAATGGTCATGTTCTTCCATTTTTGCACAACACTTCAAAAAAAGAAACTTACTCCTGGCAGATTGTGTAAGTTTCAGGTTTTGATTCAAACTTGAGCTGTAATTCTTTAGTGTTTTTTTGCCTTTGTCAAACCCCTTAGATCTCACAATTTTGACAGAACAATGTGAAGGTGTCTATTTTTTTCTAGCTACAGTGAACAGTTCTCATACTAGTGAGATACTCTTACCTCTCAGCAGTGAAATCTGGATTATTATGTGGATATTTATACAGGAATTTAAAATATAGGTGCATAATGTGACAATGTGAGTCCTAATCTGTGATAATGCTGTTAGGTTCTGTAAGAACAATGAAGAACATGAAAGTGGAATGTTGAATGAGTGTGCATGCTAAATGAGGTATGAACAGGAAGATGCTTGTGTATTTTGTTTTCTGTTTTGAAGAAAAAGTTCTAGGTTTTTTTTTTTCTTATGCCTTACCTCTTCATAGTTTGGAATTTTAGATCATCTTTAAGAAGGTAATTGAGGTTGATTTTACTCTTTTTAGCTCCAGTAGGAGAAAGTGAACTTAATGTACAGAAGGAACATTTTTCTTCTGGAACAGAAGTCCATGGGTTAAGAAGTTAGCATTGGCTTTGGGAAAACCTGAACGGTTTTTTTGTATTTACAGACTTTCTATATTTTTTCTGGATCTCACTAAATGCTAGTTTTTAAATGAAATGGTTGAAAGACGCGTTGACAAATACTGACATTTTTTGCACTCTCATAGGCCTGCCAAGATGATAAATATATGAAGTATTGTGAACTCTTCAGAAACTACTGCAATGGGAGACACACTAGTTCCAAAGATTTAACAGACAAATTGCAGAGATATCAAAGTCTGACAGAGTATTTGGGTTGTTTAAAACTTCTGTGGTGGTTTTGTGTAATGACAGGGCTTTTTTCCTGTTGAGGAATCCAGTATCCATGTTTCTGAAATTAGTAAGGATCTCGGTACACACAGCTGTGTGATCTCCAGCGCGTTTTTTGGTAACAGTTGTCCTCTCTGGACAATACGTGTGTCAGATGGAATAGATACTCAGTAAGTTAGCAACAAGAATAGACAAAAAAAATTGATTTGTCACTTTGGAAATTAGAGGGGGAAAAATTATGATTATATTTGGATTTTTTTATATTCATATTTTCTGTGTGTGCATGTATATGCTCTTTAAAAGAAGAAAATTAAACTCTTCAGCATGCGGTATGTAACCTAAACCAGTTTTTTAGAAAGCAAATGTACCTCGTGTCTTAGATGGTAATGCTGAATACTGTGTGTTAATCGAGAAGATGCTTTGAGGCAGACTGAAAATCAGCCTTGCAGCTTTCACATGAATGGAGAAAGCGCCGAGACTTCAATGAAGTTGTCAGGTCTCCTGCTGTAGTTATGCTTCGACATCAGCTGCCTCGACTGACCTTTGACTTTGCTCCAGTTGCTTATTACCAGACTTCTTTTGCTTCTCGTGACCCTTCCTGTTTTCTGCCTCTGTCTTTCACCTGTGTTTCTTGTGTTGAGGAGTCTTTGAAGCAGCCAGTCTTGGGATCAATAGGTACAAGTACTCTGCAGAACAATGGAAATACTCCGTAATTAAACGCTGCTGTTTAACCACCGCTATTATTTCCTTTGAAACTGTCCTGACCCTTTACACTTGAAAAGACTTTATGTTTGCAAGCTGTGGCCACTTACAGAAAATACTGCTTCCTACCTTGTGATGTCACTATAAACACAGCAAGTACGGGGTGAAAAATGTTACTTGGTGCAGGGACCTAAAACACATGGTATTATAGAGCAGTCTGGTAAAAGTCACAGAACTTCAGCTCTGTGGCTTTTGTGTGTCAGACTATTTCTTTAGGCATGTTGTAGGGATTATTTACTCTGAGGGGTTACTTCATCATTTTAGTTTAGTTTTAATGCTCCACTTTTGAAAACCATAGAGATGCGTCATTCCATACCCGAGTAACTACTAAATCAAAATTCTTTGACGTTTTTTGATTTCCTGCTTTTGTTTTTGTTATGATAAATGGATTTTTCAAAGATGATTCAGTGACAGTTCCAAAATTGACAAAGGACACAAATTCAGTCCTTATTTACAGTGCAATTAGAGTTTCCGAAACAAAAAGTGATGAAGAATTTTCCCACTCTATCAGAGTGCATTTGGCGGGTTTTTTTTGTTTATTTTTTTTTTAAAGCTAAATTTGTTAGAGGATTGACTTTATTTCACCTAGACTTTTAAAGGCTTTTAAAGTCAGCATGGGTGACATTTCCTTATTTATGTAAGCTTTGACGATTGCCGTACAAGAAAGATAGATAGTGGTGTTTTTCCAGTGGTTTGACAATGACTTGCTCACTGCCACTGGGAGATCTGAATTTTGGAAATACAGATTGTGTTTCCAGGCTTCAGGACAGTGGAGATTGAATAGAAAACATAGGCGATAAGTTTATAATCTGTGGAGACAAAAGTGTTAGCCACATCATCAGACAGTTGAACCACAAAGTAGCATTATCATCAGCTGTCATCGTTCCTGTAAGAGACAATGGTGTTTGCCAGGGAAAAAGGAGAAAAGCTGTGAGAGTTCAGTGTGCTGTATGGTGCTTTGTAGCTAAAGATCTGGTGTTGTGAACTAGGGATAAAGGTGTGACTGGTCCAGTGAATGAAAAATTATCATAGATTTAATTTCCTTTACCCACTGATGTTTCTTTCTTCTGCAATATCAATCCATACTTTCCTCTGTGTTCAGCCAAATGTGCTAACATCATGGTATGTGACATGTCCATAAAACTACTCACAAACTTTGTATGAACTAAAACTTAGTCTAAAACTAGACATTTAAAATTAAACAAGTCTAATGATAGAATTCTCTTATTTGAAATAATAGAAGCCTTATCCAAACATGACTTTATTGTTGTTAGTAATACTATTGTCACAGCTTTATCTGTCATAAAGTTGCATTAAATTAAATTTAATTTGGAGGATCTGTGTTAAATAATCTCTATATATTGCCACTACAGAAAAAACAGAGGGTAACAGAAAGGGTTTACCTAGCCAAATGGTGTGCTTGTCATGTCATAGCATGAGGCATGAGTGAGCAGATGCTTACATAAGTTCATGACTTAAGTCTTAAATGCCGTCAGCCTTATGTTATTAAAGTTTTTCCACATATATCGAACTTGATGGCTCCAGGGAATGGCAATGAAATACAAAACCTTTTGTTTTCAGGTCAGCGATTCAAATATGGTTCAGGTGGATAGTGCCAAAGATAATTCCCGTTGGTTATCTGTGTTTGATGGCCTATGTAAAACACAGTGGTTCCTCAGCCCTAGTAGGCAGGTGTGTGTATCACATAAAGCAACTGTTACAGCTGACACTAATTGGTATCCTTGCTGGCATTTTTGGAGCAGCCAAAACTTAAATAAATGTAGAAGCTGAGTGAGATGCTGTCAATGCTCTAAGCAGTTTAGACCGTGGCTGTGAGGGAGTGATAAGGCAATGGATATCATGGCGCACTTTGGGCACGATGAAGAATGTCAGTCTGTTGCATTGCTCTCCAGTGTTCTTGCACTGAAAGTTAACGGTGATTTACACAGATAATCATACTCTGGTGAGAGAGCCATGGGTGATGTGAGCAACATTGGACAAGAGGGAAGTGCAATCCACTGGGAAGTCAAAGAATAGGTTGGAGATGTATCAACAAATCAGAGAAACTAAGTGAACTGGAGAATGGAATTGGATTTACTTGTTTATTTTTGCTAGTGATTAGATCTTTTGGGCATCTTAACAGTTTCGTTTGTTTGTGTTATTTCTGCTGTTTATTTTGTCTAAATTTTCAATTCTTAAGGTATCATTGCTATGGAATTATTAAATTAAAAAAGCCATGATGATATTTAAAATAGCTAAAAAAGAAAGCTGGCATTTCTTATGTTTAAAATGTTCCATAAAAACAGCACTTGAGATCCTGTTACATAGCATGCATTGTTTTAATATTCTTTGTCTTATTTTGGTAAATGACAGAAGCCCCAAATGGGAACAGTGCTTAAATCATATGTAGGAGGAACAGAAGAAAATCCTACCATAACTTGCTTGAGTAGCTTAGCCAACTGAGAACACTTCTGGAAGTATGCAACATCCCAACTTACTGGTAATTAACAGTTCTACTTACATTTCCGTATTGCTGTATTCTAGAGAACATCTAGGCTGGGTTGGTAGTGGAGGGGATAGGACTCATGAGTGAGAAGTGTGTTAAAGTAACACCAGTGGACATCAGTGATATCATTAGAAATTGAGAGGAACAATTGAAACAAAAAGGTATCTTGAGATGTATCAAAAGATTAACTGAGAAACAGGCTCTCAAAAGGCAGGGTATGTGGGGGATGCTAAGAAAAGGCTATCAACTATTAAAGTAAAAGCAGTAATACTAGGAGAAGAGAATATTCTGTTGGAAAAGGAGAGTTCTGAGAATTTTAAAAGCTACTAATAAGAGGGTGTTCCACTCTTTCTGCCAGGGTAAGCTGAATGGATCCATCAGTTATGCCCATGGATGTGCTAGAGTTAGATTTAGCTCCAAATTATGCTGCATTTTTTTTGCAAGTTTAGACCATATTAGACAATTAGAATTTTTGCCAGTTGTTTTTGACCAAGTCAATATTTTCTTATTTTTATTTTTTTTGTATTTAGTAATGTCAGCATTTGGTATTTCAGAGTTTTGAAAAATATTCTTATCAGAATTATTTTTGACTGCCTAGTGGAGGTGGATTTAACTAAGTGCTCAGGAGATGTAAGTAATAAATGTATCTGCTTCAGCGTAGGTGACTTCCTAGCTGTACAGCATGTTCATTGTAAAGGAATATAAGGTCTAATTATTTTATATCAGGCCTTACTGAAGGCATTAGGTATTTGCCCTTCTTTTATATTTGGAGGTATAGATAATCCCAAAATCCAGATGTGTGTTAGGGATTGAGAGGGAGGTTGGAGGAGAGGAAGGGAAGGGAGGAAGGGGATTTGAGATGGAAGGTGAAATGTTGGAGGTTTTAAACTGTTTTGCTTGCCTGTAGGTGACACTGTTGCATCACTTATCTGTACATTTTCACATATCTTGTCCAGGGACAAAAAAAAGAAAAAAAATTTGAGAGAGATTCAAATAAATATATTACACTAATGATTCCTTAAGCCTTGGCTAGAGAGTAGTGTCTTAGCTACAGGTAGATGAATTGCATGTTCTCTTTCCCAAAGATGGCAGTAGTTTATAATATTATTACTGATTAACTAGCTCACTAACCTTGCATCTTCAGTATTCCCTTGACAGGCATGATGCTAAAAGGATTGCTCTGCATGTTTCTAAAGACTAATGTAATAAACGAAGATGATAATACACTGATCAAAAAAAAAATCTTAATTTGCTGCTAAGTTATGGCAATATAAAGTTAAAATGTTTTTCTTTGCTCAAGTCGTTTAAATTAATAATGTGTGCCATTAAGTGAAATCTTACAGAGGATTTTTTTCTTCTTTGCCATTAAGTAGGCTGGCTACAGAGAAAATGAAATATTCTATGAGGCTTGAGCAATCATCTATCTCTTAAGATACAGTGTGCCTGCTGCCAGATGTTCAGGTGTTGGTGCTGCTGCTTTGACATGTATATCTCTTCCAGGCAAAAAAACAAAATATACATCAGTCCAGGTGCAAGGTGGCCTTGCCAGCAAACCTGCCTCTTCCTGGCTGTGACACTCATCCACTACCCGTCAGAATGTGTACGTTAGAAGGGGATTGTAATTAACCCCTGGAAAGCATAGGTTTCGCTAAAGTGATGTGCGCAGTAATGATATTGTTAGCTTCCTTAATTTCCAGTTTCACCATCAATTACGCCGTGTGTTTCATCCAGTTGGTGCTACCCTCCCAGTGTTAATTATAACCTACAAGACTGTTACAGTTAATTTTATGGCAAGCATATTGTCTCTTCAAGGCTCCACAGCAGCTCATAAATTATCTTGAAGGTAAAATGTAACTTGGGGAACTAGTTATGAAAATTCCATCCATCTCGCTTAGGAGGTGCAGCTGCTACTGTCAGCTGCCTTGCTGCCACGTTGTGAAGGAATTATGGTGGGTCAGGTTGAAGAGGCTAGGCCCAGGCTGTCACCGAGGAGAAAGGCTGTCCTGGCCCTGTCAGACAAGTACCTTCTGCCAATCCCTTGTGGCTTCACGTTGCAGGCAGTAAAAGGCAGGCGGTGCAGGTGGAGAGTCCCCAAGCTGTCTCTATTCATTACTTTACAGAAACTTGTTTTAGGTAGGCAGGTACGGAGACCTTTTCACTGTTGTCATAATGTTAGGCATCATCTGCAAAGTGCAAGATGGATAACTCTATAAATAACTCGCAGTTCTGGTGGGCTGGGGGAACGGAGAGAAAATGATTAGCGCCGTAGACGCACATGAAATAGCTCGCTGGTTTGCAAAATGACTGTTAGCTTAATTGTAGCAGGAGCTTGGTTTGGAAGAGCACATCTGTTCGCTTTTATTTCGCAGGCACAATATGAGGAGATGCAATTTCCCTGCTAGGTGATTTGTGTTGGAGTTTCACATTAGATTAATTAGCATGGGTTTGTACTGGAATTATTTATGACATCTGTGTATGTCCTGTATTTTTGCTGAAGGAGTTGTAATCACTTGTTTTGTTTTAAAAAGGCAGGAGGGAAGAAAAAGAAAAATAAAGCAACCCACAACTCAGAACAATGAGCTTGGCATTCAGTGCTATTTATATTTTTTGCAGTATACTTGTATTAATACTATAATGCCTTATTCTACCCTTTATAGAAAAAAATCAAGACTGCCATAAAAATACTTTATTCTTCTGTCTCTTCCTTTCATATTTTGTATTTCAGCAGTTTCCAAATGCTGTCAAGCTCTGGGTGTTCCTTTAAGGATAAAACCTAAGTGCAGATCACATTTCCTGAGAGGCTTTTTTTGTTTCCCCACTATTTTACCTCTTCGAATTCTGTGTTTATGGTGTTGTTTCCTAACCTCGTTTACAGCTGGGAGGGCATATGAGAAGGAACACTGAAAGCCGATACTTAATGCATTTCCATAGGCAACCACTGTGCAGATGTGAACGTACAGACCCGTTGTGAATGAGTAAATGTTGTGAATGCAATTGAGGAGAACGTGAACAAACACAGTAATGAAAGCCAGCAAGATTAATGCATCTAAATATATATTGTTCATTTGTTTCAACAATCTTCACTCAATTTTAATATTTTTTGATCATTCATTATACAGGGAAGTAAAATTTTTCGAAGTAATGCTGACTTTGTAAGTCGGACCTTTTGTATGTTTGCAAAGGGGAGGAAAAAAGGCTGATTAGAGAGTGCAAATAAACATACGTTGAAAGTATACTAATTATTGTTTTTTCCTTGGCATTTACTGTGAATGTGATATCTCTTAGAGGTCCATTCTTTTCCCAGAGTCAACGGTACATGTTTTGGTGTATTCAGATAAGAAACCCCTAAGTTTCAACTGACCAGAATCCTGTGTTTCTTTTTGTTTAGTATATCCAGAAAGAAGCTGTGCATTAGGCACAGCCTTGGGCAAAGTGAGGTGTAAAAACAGGATTGTCTCAATGGTAGACCCAGAGGTATTGCTTCTCAGAAGTAGAGTTCCTTCTTGGCTTCATCCTTTCCTTGTCTCTCACAGAAGAGAGAGGGGAAAAATTGTAACTGTTGCCAGCATATACCATTTAATGTGGGGTTTCTTCACCTGGTCACCTACATCATTATCTCCTACACTGTAGGATGTCAATTACTATAGAAAGATTATCCAGCAGTATTGCGAAAGCAATGACTCCATTGTGGGTTCTCCCCACAATGATGATTCTGTGTCGTAACTGGGAGGTATCTGCTCCTGCTGTAGTATAGTTTTCACTAAATTTTTGATGAATTTGTGTAGGTAGAAAAGGTTGGGGACAGGGAGAATTTTAATGTCCCATACTGGTTTCTAAAGGGATGACTGCTAAGCATCCAAAAATGTAACATTTATTTTGCTTAAAGTCATGTAAAAGTATCTGGATTATCGTTGTCATTATCATTGTCTCTTCTCAGATTGATTTTACACCATTGCAATATTGCTGAGTTCAAGAGAGTTACTCTTGGTTTAAGTTAGTGTAACTGAGAAGAGCATCAGGGCACAGGCCCTGGTAAATATCCTTCACATTTTCTTATGATGGAATCTTGGACTTCTATTGTGACAGTGCTGCAGAAGATGCATCCGATTAGAAAAGTCTTTATAGTTTGTAATTTGGCACAAAATGGTCATTACCAAAGTAATTCTCTTTAATATATAGGAAATCTTTTTAGTGCAATTGAGTAAGAAAACCTTTCTCAGAATAAAGTGCCTTTGTTTCTTGGCCAACTTTAGTAGGAAAAACTGCATTTGGAAAGCAATTCAACTGTGTAGTATTGCAAACTTGTTTTTTAGGAAGATGAATTAAAGTAGCTATAAAATAACAGAAGAGAGGACAACTTAAGAGCCGGATCCAGACCACTCAGTTGTCACAGGCAGATGCATTTGAAAAAGTGTTGCTCTTTCTTGCTTACAATGACTCAATATGTTCTTTTATATCTTCAACCCAAGAAGAAAATGAATTTTCAAAATAGCCTCATTATTAATCATTAGATTCCAAGAGACATTGGGGAAAAAAAAGGAGTTTATGGCTCTAGTCTTATTTATGACACACAGGATTTAGATGTTTTTGTTGTAAAAGGAGTACTTTAAAAGAATACAAACTCAAATGGAATATGTTAGCCAGCACTATCAACTAGATGAATTTCTAAGAATAAAAATAATTGTGTAGCTCAAATGTACGTAAATATCAAAAGGATTTAAATCGGTTTGCGCAGATCAGTGTGGAAACTTGGTGCTTGAAATTTAGAAAGAAAAGAAATTATAATTTTTAATATTGTTGTAATAAGAATATTTTTTGAGCTTTCTGCTTGCTAATAGTTAAAGTTCTAGTTACATGTGAAGACCTCTCTGTGTGTTGGATCTTGTGAAATCAATGGAGCACTGCATGCAGTTGACCATTTGCTCATTCAGTTTGCCCATGAAAACAGGTTATCATTATTGCTCATCTCTCTTATTGCACTCTAATATGGTACATTTTGATGTGAATTAATGTCTTTCTTTGGTTTCACAATGTTCCCATACTTTGCTCTTTTGTTGATCTAAGATAGAAAATCACTGTTCTTCACTCCCATTTTAGGGCCTTCTGATCCATCTGGTGTCGATGGGTAAGCCATTGTGTAATTTGCCATGGGTGAGAAGTTTAAAACTTCTGAGTAGGATTGCTAGGCTACCAAAATCCTTTGCAAATTTGATGGTGTAATTACAGCTACATGATTAAGAAGCAAAAGCTTGATACGTATTCTGGTTCAACAGAAGCATTGAACAAGGTAATTTCAAGGATTTATATAGTCTCTTGGAAAGAATAGAGCTTGCAACAAAGTAAATAGAATCACTTTCGTGTTTAAATTTTCACATGTTCAGAGCAGGCTGACTTCTAGCACAAATTTAGGTCGTTAGTCCTTCAGTGTAACTCTGCACGCAAATATACTTTGTTGAAAAGGCATCTGCTTGGTTTCGTAGATTTGGGCAATATTTAGGGGTTTCTCTCTCCACGATGTCCTTGTGCAAAAGGAAATCCTCTTGATCACTTGTCAGACTGTTTTAAAACAAACAAACTAATATAAACAAACAAAACAAATCCCCCAAAACAAAACCAAAAACTCCCCTTGAACTTTATATATAAAGTATGTACATTTATGAAACACGTAACTTTTTTCTTACTAGAACCCGTAAACCTGTGTGCTGGGATGCTTACACGGTTGCTGATCGGGAGAAGTACTGACTGACCTTTTCTGTGCACTCTTAATTGCTGATATGGAAAATACTAATTCTTAACTTTTACTAATGTTTATTTTTATCCTACAAAAGAAAGAAAACATACTGTCAAATATCAAAAGAAAAAAGGTTTCATTTTTATTTCGCATATGTGCAGCTTTTTTAAATGCATCAATTATTATGTGGTGCAATTGATGACAAATATAGAAAAATAATTTTGTTTGCCTGCTCTTTTTTTTTTTTTTTTCTGAAGCCTGACCTTTATTTAAGCATATTATTTTTTGGTGTCACACAAAAAAAAAACCCTACATGATTTATTGGAGTTTGTATGGAAAAAATGAAAGGATTTTCATGTTTTGTGAGAAACTTAATACACTCTCACAGATGGCCCAGCTCAGGTGTGATTTTAATTATGAGATAAAACAAAGCCCAACACAGTAGGAAGTAGTCTTAATAAACGGCCTGAAGCTTTTGTCTTCATGTGTCAAAAAGCCTTTTTATCGTGTGACGAAAAATCTTTTCTTCACTAGCTGTTTCTCAAAATGCTTGAAAAAAAAAATACAAGGGCTTCCAAGGTTCATATGAATTATTTTGGTCAAGTAAAAAATAAGAAATTTTTTTCCTCTTTTTTTTTCCCAGTAAGTTTAGATTTCTGCTGGCTAATGATAGTAAAAAATGCATGAATAATAATTCAATCTTCAAGGACACAAATGCTTTATTTACAAATAAAACCATTTTCTAATTAGATGTTGTCCTTGTTAGTTGGTGTGTCGTGTTGCTTAGTAGTAACAAAACCTGAGAATTTGTTAAGCCTGGCTTAAACCATCAGAAACTAATAATAATTTAAACCTTGCTATGGTATTCACCCTTTATTATTAAAACACAAATAGTAAGATCCTATTGTTAAATATTACTAATATATTATAATGGTGGTGTACTGCCTTTCCCTGAGTAGGGAATTCTGAGGACCTCATGTTAGGACCTCGGTGTCCTGCCATAGTTAATTATCCATAGATAATGGTTTTCAGCAGTAGCTGTTCTGAACATCACAACCTCACTGTTAGGGACTTCATAAATATTTGCAGACTCAGGTGCAGAGCACCTATGTACTTCTCCACAGAAGCCAACAGCTGTGGTTTCTTTCCTGCGCTATACATCACCGACAGCAGCTCATTTATTGTGGCAAGCCTAATGGTGCAAATGGCAAGCTTTATGTCCTATGCTACGCCATGGTAATATGTTTCTTGCAGATATGCTACCTTATCTTTCATGAGTCATCTGTCTTTTCTCATACAAAAATATCTCAGAAAGCTAGGGTTCATATGTTGGTAAAATTATTTAAAACTTCATTTTAGAGTCCATAACCACTATCACTACTGGTGCTGGAAGGTGTCAAACTAAAACCAGATGATTCACAATTGAATTCTGTATCTGTGAGCTTACTTTTAGGGGACAGTTGTTTTTAATAATTATTTCAGTTACAGGACAGTGAAGTGAAGGTCCTAGTCCTTTTCCATTTTGGATTTCGAGGATTATATTGTGTTAATTCATCTCTCTTCTAGTGATATTCATCATGTATTATGAGAAGGTACAATAGTAATCTAGAATAAATGAATAATGGTGTATTTTAAGCTCTTGATCGTGTGCTGACAGTGGGAGGATTTGGAAGGATAGTATATGGTCCGTATTCTGTAGAATTTAGAGTCTCTATTAGGCAGGAAAATTATCCTTGTCTGTCCTGTTCTGTGTGTGTCACCCACTGTGATTCTCAGCTTATGTGATGCCAAATAGCCTGTCAATATTTATCTTTTCTAAGATTTCTAGGAGATCAGTTGTTGATGAGTAAGGACAGCAGTGGGTTGCCTTGGTTGGTGGATGTCTTGACCTGCAGGGATGGCCGTGAAGCATACATCCTCAGCACTGGCTGCCTGGTTTCTGAGACACTTCTAACTGGTTTCAAAGCTGTCAAACACACAAATTTTATTATACTCACTATCCAGCAAACTGCGTAGGAACTTTGTATATCAGTGTTGTTATTCCTGTGAGCATTATGTTTTGTTTGAAGTTATGATTATGATGTTGCTTATTCAGATACCAGTTCTGGCTTTGGTACAAATCTTGAGGATGGAGTGCTTGTTCTGATGTACATCCTACACGCAATAGATCCTACTTGTTAATCCGATTCTGCTGATTGACTTAAAGTGAGTCAAAAGCTGGTGATACTGGTCTGTTTTACCCCACAGATGCTGTGTTCTTCTTCTGTGCTGGATGTGAGCAGTGCTGATGACCAGCATGTCACTAGCATGGCTTGGCTATCCGGCCAAGAAGTCATTAATGTCACACAAAAAGCTAAAGTAAACAAAGGGTGCTGGTTTTAAGTGGTGATAGACTGCCAGTCCAAGGTGGTATGTCTCCCCACCAAACAGAAGACACAGTGGCAGAGCTTGCTTCCCTTAATTTTTGATGGTACAAACCTAAAAGTTACTTGGAAAACACACACATTATTCTAGGATTAAAATTCAGTGTTGCATTAATTTAGCTGCAGCTATATAATAGATTTTTAGTTGTGTGCACTTTAAAATTCTGCTGGTAACCACTCTGTTGGTAAGCAAGGCCCCTTTGTGTCATTAACAAAATGTAACTGATCCTGATCTGCTTTTTTTCAGGGGGGTGGGTTTAATCCTCAATATAATCAAGGCAAGAAGCTTTTGGCTCATGAGAGTAAATGTTTTCGATCCTTTGTTGTCAGATCCCACAATTTTCTCTACAGCAGACTTAGATGAAACAGAAAGCTGATATACTGAGCCACTGGAATTGCAGTCTTGTAATTTAGAAATATCCATTTTATCCCTTATAATTTCTTCACTAAGATTCTTCAGTCTGAATCTGATATAGGTAGGAGCCAAGACAAACAGTAACCATTTATAGTCCTTCAGACGAGTTTGAGTTTCACTAGAATGTAAAGCCAAAGAGTTCTTGGCTTTGTTTCATGCATCTTACATGGATGGAAAGTGCATTGAAATTGTAGTACTCAGCGTAGCTGTGTGTTTCTGTAACATCTGCAAGTTTTTATTTTCAACATTATAAAGATGTGAAAATACTTCTGCAGCAAACTCTCCTAATTTACGAGCTGAAGAGCTTGATGGAAAGCCCTTTAGCTTTTTGTAAGACACTATTTCTAGAAAGTTGTCTCCGGTCCTTGAAGCAGGAGCTAGACGACAATGCTATCAGCGATGCCATACGTGTGCTTTTTTAAAGGAGAGGGCAGGTGCGCTTCTCTTCTGTGTGGGGCCTTGTCCTTAGAGTGCTGACATGTATTAAGAGTTTTGATCCTTCAAAACGCTTCTGAACGCACAGCTAACTTGCTGTGGTTTTATAGAAGAAGTGCTGCAGCAGATAGTATTGCAGGACCAAGCCATATAATTGCTTTGCCAAATGTCTAGAATAGCTTACAGTGAGTGTTCCAGTTGCGTGGCACAAAAACATGGAAAATATATTTGTTCCAGGAGTCGTAGAATTAAAACCAAACCCTACCAAAACAGACTCTTCCTCTCATTTTAGTATGTTATTTACCTACCACCCAACATGAGTGTGCATGCATCCCTGGTTTCCTGGTGCGTATACTGAATTGATACATAATGAGCCCTTTGAATAAGTAGAGTTTGCCAAAGTATCGTTCAGAGTTTGTCTTGTCTTGCCCTGTCCTCCTGCGTTACAAACAACTTGAGATGCAGAGCAATAGTTTAATTGCTTTGTACCTCCAGAAAGGTCTTTTTAGTATAGCTTTGACTATTTATTCTACCTTATGTAACACTTTGAAATTCCTGGATGAAATTGCTTTGTAATGTATATAACAACAACAAAGAGAGGAACCTCATGGTTGCAGAATCCACGTTGAGAAAGCAGTGTGGCAAACACATTGTAGTACAACTTCTTTACAGTTGAAAGCTGTGAAAGTTTTAAGTGTTGTCAATATCTGTGGCTGAATACCTTTGAAACGGATGTATGTAATCTACAGAAAAATGACATGACAGTGTGTAGAGAATGTGTCCCTCACCAGTATATAGATGAGGACCCTTCTTGTGTGTAATTAGTTTTGAATTAAAATACATGATACAGCAATCAGCAACATCTCGTTTAAATGCATGTCACAAAAACACACATTGCATATTTTCCTCTTTGTCAAAGACGGTTAGTTCTGTGTGCAGCAGATTATTATCTAATTTTCTCTCTTCTGCTTCTCATAAAGAAAATGTTTGCTATGAAATTCAACTCCCAGTTCTTGAATGGAGTTTCAAGACCAGAATACAACTGACTTTCACTACTTTAAAAATCCCTAGCAGTCCTGTATCCGTAGAAATTATATAGGGGATGGAAGTATTTGCCTCAGTAGAAAGATTACCTTGTGTGGAGAAAATTGCAAACCAGACATCCCATGAAATAGCTTAAAAACACATAATTTTTTGAGAAAGCCATTAATACCGGTTATTAAAGCAGCTAACCTCAAATGCACACTTCTAGAGTCAGGATGAAGATGACGTTTGAATTTGTAGTCCCTCAAAATCTGAAGTTTTCACAATGTCACTGCCTAATGACATAGCTTTTTAAAATGTTCATTGGCATGCTTACTCCACTCCTGTATTTAAAGGCAATATTGCCTATAAAATTATACTTGGAGTTAGAATTTCGTACTTTGTTCTCAGTTTAAGGTTACCTCTCAGAAAAGCAGCTAATCAATAAATAAAGAGCTTAATGAATGAGAGCAAATAACTGCATTCTGGATAACTAAATCTGGAAACTGTTTCACAAAAAAATCTCTCCAAATGCAATAAAAAACAATCAAGAAGAGTTTTGAAAGAAAATAGATATTGTCTTGTATTGTCATGTTAGCTTAGAGCACTCTCATTCTGTACAAAAGTAATCAAACGGATGATAAACTAAAGAATTAATGAAGAACCTTTTAGTTACTGTACATGTTTCACTCTGGGGATAGATAACCTTAAGATGACCTTTCCACATCTGGGGTCAAGTGCTAGCAAAAGTTGTCTTCTTCTTGGACTTCAGCTGGGCTGGCGTTTCTGACAGACGTGTAAACAGATGCAAGCGTTGTTGCTAATGACAGGTGATTATAAGTGGCATGGGTGCCAAGGTAATTAAACCAGGCCTTGACAGGAACATTTGGTGAAATCGTATTTCAGCATTAGAAAAATTGTTGCAACACATATTTCCCTGCTAGGCTGTAGACCTGAATATCATTCATTTTGATTCTTTGGCCATAGTACTCCAAAATCTGCTCGTTGCTTTGAGTGTAAGGAGAATTCAGTGTAGGGCAAGGGATGAAGATAGGTGGTTGAATAGAGCAGGTGTCCATGGGTAGGGTTTGGGAGATTTGAATTGAAGCACCTGCTTCTAAGAAGGCTTTTAGCATATAAATACAGGATAAAAATCCAGCATGGAGGGGTTAAAGATGTATGTTCTTACTTTATGACAAGATAACGGTTATTGTGCCAGATTTATTAGTGGCTGAATTATTGTGCTGTTCTTTGTCACATATTTCTTATTGGACATCTTAACTGCTTTTACTGCTGCAAATTGTAGCTTCTAAATCTTTTTAAGATTTTTTTTGTGCGAATGTGCTTCGCAATGAAATACAGATTATTCTCAAAGTGAAAGTAATGGTTGCTTTAGAAATAACGTACTTCACTTAATATTAGAACTTTTATGAACCTCAGGCAGTATGTTCTCAGTTCTTCATGGAGCAATTTGATAGTTGAAAATTACTTTGTTTGCCATTCAGATTTCTTTTGCTGATGGTGAATAATGCTGAAGTTCCTTAGTGATCTTGGAATTCCTAGCAACTCCTTATTTAAAATTAATCACTTGCATATTGTATGAGAGCTGTGGAAAAATTTTATTTAATCCCATAAATTAATCAAAATTGACTTCATAAAATATTAGGTATCTAGTTTAAGGATATTTTTTCCATTATTCTGTGTGAAATTCATTATAATCCTAGAATGGAAGCTAACTCTTCACACTATTGATGTATCTTTGGTATTTGCCTCAGCCCTGAAGTTATGAGTTTAATATAACAATCTTGGCTAAAATTCTGGATTTCTACCGAATTTGTGAGAAAAACTTAATACTGTTGATTTTTCGTTCAGGGCATTCAGGATGGAAAGAAATTATTTCTCTCTGCTGGTTGGTCTGGACGTCGCTAGAGCAGTACAAGAAGCTGCTGCAAATAGCAGATTGTAGCTAACACAATCTCAATAGTTGGACTGGGTACCTAGCAAAGGGTCTTGGGAATCTAGAAACACTTTTAGTTTAAATCTGGTTCTTAGAAATGAAATTTAAACATGGTGAAATCAATTTTCACATCAGTTACTTGAAGAGGTTCAGTTAAATGACTTTTTACATACCTTGCTTCCACATTCTTATGAAAAGAAGGTAAAATTGGGTTAAACCCATCAAGATCACAATGAAATTTTCAGTGTCTTTTGTTGGTTTTTTTTCCCCCCTGTCTTCCAGTCTAAGTCTCTAAGCTTTCCATACACTGTTTCTTCTAATGAGTGCGCTAACAGAATGTTAACGTGTAATACATTTGTAGATTTTTAAGCCTCTGGACTGAGATTCTGGCAAAAATTTGTCTTGTCCAAGGAAGATGGCTTCAATTTATCTGATGAAGTCCAATGTGGTGGTGGCAAGTGGTGTGCCTGACAAACACAGCAGAGGTGACCTGACAAAGTGTAGTAACACCTCTAGAGAAAAAAAAAAATTAGGGGATCACTTGTAGGGATTGGAAAGCTGAAAAGTGAGAGGGTAACTTTTGGCATTTTTGCGTTTAGAATTTGTACGAACAGGAGTGTTTCAGAGGTTTTAAAAAGCTGGGGTGTTTTCCCTTCCCTCAGCATATCAGAGGGTTTGCAAATGATGCTTCCTGTTAATGTCTGTAGCTTATAAGTAAAGAAGTTGTAGAAGAAAGAAGAGGATTTGGATGCCTATGGTTAAGGGAGGTGTAATATTTGTAAAGCCCATCAGAAAAAAATCAGTATGACATTGAGGTCCAGTATTAAGTGTGTGTTTATACGTATAACTCATATAACTTTTTCTAAGGGTTTTAATGTTACGTGCAAGTAACTTTGAAACTGACAGATTGTTTTATTTCTGATGTTTTCTGCTAGTCCCTGAAGCAGATAAACTATGGATTATTTTTTTTTATCTTCCATTTGCTAGACTTTCTTTCTATTGTTGTTACGGTCCCAATGTCAGCACATAAAATGTTAAACATCACTGCTCTGAAAGAAGCTTCCATTGTCTTCTACTTGTGGTGCCTGGGGATTCTTTCTAGTCTTGCAGCGGTGGTTCTGTCAGTGTAATGTGTCATGAAGCATTTCTCAGTAATGACAGACATTGAATATGAGTGACAGGAACTCTGACCGAGTGAAATGGGTTCAATTACCAGAGATGTAGGGTTACCTGAGATAAAACCAAATGGTCCAATTGTGCTCGGTTTTGACCCTTTGACTCCCAACTACGTAGCAGCGAAGACAAATGGCTGATTAACCATCCCCTAACCCTCCTTTTCTGTGATAAACTTGTTTGGATTTCCTTGTCTGAATAAAAATCTAAGCGTGGCGTGTTTCTAAAAGGAAATATGATAGGAAAACAATGGGTACTGGTGCTAGTCATTTTCTTCTCTTACTGACACAACACAGAAAGCTGTCATTCTATCTTGGAATGTATCTAGGACATAGTGTCCAGAAATCAATACAAGATAAATGATTGCTCTCTTAACCTCACCTTTCTTCTGCTGCAGTGGTTATGTTGCTCCCGTTCACCTGTAGCCAACCTGACGCCAGAATAAATGAGAGAACCTGCCATGAAAAGTATCTTCTTGGGGTTTTTTTGTGTAGGAGGGTTTTTTGTGGGTGGGGGGGCGGGGGTTGCTAGTCAGCATTGAGTGCCGTTTTACACTTGTTCTAGTCCAGTGCCTACAGCTCCCAGATAGAGCTATAGCAAGCTCCCTAATTAAACTGTCGCTGTCTGCCCTCACTTGACTGCCTTTACAAAGTCATTTAACTAACAGACATTCCTGACTATTAAAGGTAGGAGCGGCATGTCTCCAGAACTGGAGATAAAATGAATGAAATTGGTTAATCTCCACTGACACTTGATCCTAGATGTTGAACTAATGCTGTTGCACCTGAACTTTTTCTTTATTGTAATTACTTCTCATGTTATTATTTCATATAATAAATTGGAGGAAAATTTCAACAGGTATTAAATTATTCAAGTTGATTTATGGATGCTGAGTGACTATGATATTCATCTTGTGCATTCTTCAAACGCACCTTGCAGTGGATTTTTAGAGTTGGATTCAAGGATTGCGCCAAGAGTACTATAGTTAGAGGATGTATTTCCTTCATCTGAAAAGAATATCATTTGTAAGTCTATATCCTTTAGTAATGAAGATAAATTTTGTCTTTGTGATTTTATCAGCTCTTAATTTAAACAAACACTTTGAATGAAAATTTAATACATTTTCAAATAGCACATCGAAAGAATTGTATGCCACTGGTAAAATTAAGAGGGCTCAAATTACAGAGGAGAATTCAGTTCTTACTTTTAGGCCTGTACTTCCAGCATTATGAAGTTTCTTTAGGTTTGGGTTGGAAGGGACCTTAAAGATGACTGAGTTCCAATCCCCTGCCATGGGCAGGGACACCTCCCACTAGATCTCATCCGGCCTGGCCTTGAACCCCTCCAGGGATGGGGCATCCACAGCCTCTCTGGGCAGCCTGGGCCAGTGTCTCACCACCCTCACTACAAAACAGCAAGTGAAAAAAGAAAACAAAAAACCACCAAAAAAACCCCCAAAAACAAACAAACAAAAAACACCAAAAACCCCCCCCCAAAAAACCCAAACAACGACAACCAAACAAACAAAACCCCAAACCCCCCAAAACCCGAACTGAAATTAAAAAAAAAAAAAAAACAAAAAAAAAACCAAAAAAACTTCTCTTCCTGCTGTTTAAGAACTCTCAGATACTTAAGAGGTGATGATTTATAAGGTTTTTGATTCCAGTGAACTTTTACAAGTTCATCACCATCTTCATCACTAGGTTGTGCTCCTTATCTCCTACTCTTAGAGAGGTATGTTTAGAACATTTCTGACTTTTCTGTGTAGTGTACTCATAAGGGTATAAATACTAGGAGGCCCAATTGATCCTAGGAGCTATATTTCAGCATAATTTTTCTTACAGGGTTGGAAGGAAGATGTTTTCTCAAAACACCTAAACACTCTCTTCCACCCTAGAGATACATTCTGGAACTTCTTCTGCTAAAATAATAATGCTGCTGGAGCCTGACACTGTAATTTGTTGAGGTAAATCCATGGATGTGGTTTCCAAACTCAGGACATTTGGATGATGATATAACTGGTTAATCGTAGGTGGTTAAAGATTATTTTTTTTCTGTGAAAAGGGTTTTTTAAAGAAGTTCAAGTTGGATTCATTTACAGATAGATCAGTAGTAGAAGTATTGTTGCGTTATTTCTAAGGGATACCTGAAAGCTGTCGTATAAACTTTCTTATATGAAAGTAATTTTAAGCTTGCTTTTAGCGGTTTCTTGCAACTGCTGGCTGGAACAGTATGGTGATTCATTTGTAATCCTCTAGGTAGAGGATGACCGTGAACTACCTGATTCACATCTTTTCTGTTTGACTGGTAGTTTATCTGAGGCTGTTTATTTTGTTTTAAAAATCATTCATTGTTTTTCTACTATTTGCTATCACATATAGATAGAGTTCTAGAGAACTTCTGCTGATTGTTAGGTGTTATCTGCCATCTGTTTGTAAGGTTTGTCCTTTACAGCTAGCAGAAGCCAACAAAAATACTGTCTGTTTTCTTTTTGAAATAGGATTTTGGTCGTATGGGATGGGATTTCCTGGAATAGATGGGTCATGACCAATTTTGATTCTGTTCATGTCAGAAAAAAAGCTTGGATATGGCTCATTTTTTCTGTTAAATTTTTGCAAGAGAGATTAATACTGAACTTCAGAGTGATGCAGCAAAAAGCTATGTGCCTGTCTACACAATGTGCGGAAGAAACCTGTCTCTCCAGGAAGGTCTTAAAGTCTTTTACCTTGTCACAATAGTTTCTTAATTCCTCACATCCTTTAATGGCTGAGAGCTTGCTTCCCCAGTGTGACTTCTGTGTCCTCATTGTGCCCTCTGAAGCAGTGGTCTTCCACTTGAATGATGTGGGGCTGCAAAGTGCAGTAAGTTTAGTGGAGTGTGTTCAGAAATTCATATTCTTTATTATTCAAAGAAATAAGCTATCAGTTGGTTTTGTCTAGTTGGTGCAGAATCTGTCTCATGTTGTGTAGAATTTACTCTGTTTTAAGCAGACGTTGGAGCCAGATCTTTGTTGCTATTCATAGAAATAGATTGTTCTACAAATTATTGTTCACAGCACCAAAATACTGGCCAGAGCCGGGTGAAGGAGAAAAGTACACCCCTCTTTGTTTACAAATATAAAGAAAATATGTATCTACATAACTAACAATACAAACTTTTATATCGTAAGCATTCTTTTCCAAAAACAGATGTTTAGCTAGTATTTGAGTATGGAAGAGAGTAAACGGTTATCTGCCAGTCATAAATTTACATTTATTTACTGAATGTTATTTCTATGTTGTGATAATATTCCTACCACATCCTTCCTCTGCCTCACCTTTCCTATTTTGACCTTTTATTTGTATCATTATCATCTGTAACTGCAATCTACAAGAACAAATTTTAAAACTAGTTCTTTGGTTCATTTTTACCCTCAAATTCCACAGCATCCAATGTGTTTGACAAAATCTGTATCAATAGTGGACTCCAGTGACCAGCTTGGGTCACAAATCATGCTTTATGCCATGAGAAGGTTGGGGGGGGGGGGGAAACAAACCTGATATTTTGATATTCAGAAGATGTAAGAGGATTGTGTTGGTTGCATTTTTTAGCCCTGCTTTGTGGGAAGTGGTGGATTCACTATTTTGGTATGGGCTGGCAAAATCATCCTTCAGTTGCTTACATGTCAATTATGCTTTTGGAGGGGTAGTTTTCACATTCTGGGGTATCCACTATTTTGATTTTGGGTTTGGTTTTTTTTACCTGTTGGTCTTCACTTTAATATTTGCAACAACTCTTGTATTAAGTTCAATGTTCTGAGGTAGTGGGAATCTATTTCATGACTATGAAAATGTGTATAGGGCAGGTTTTTCTCTCAGTTTTTAGGGGTCTGTATTTAAAATCAAACCCAACCAACCAAAAGACCAAAAAGCCCCCCATCTGTTATCTCTTAAACTACATGCCACAAGATCTGCAAATGAAAGCACCGCTTAATGCAAGCGTGAGGGACACAGGGGATTTACTCCATTACTGTAAAAGGTGCAGTGTATAGTCCCTTGTGTGGCTGCCTCAGTCCGCTGCTCTCTGTGTGTGTCTCAGGAGAAAGGCAGGGAACTGTGGACTGGAAGTTTTTCGTAGATATTTACAGTACTGAAAAGCTGGGGTTTTTACAGTCCTGTAAATGGTCATCTACCTGCAAAGTTAGATGACTTCTTGGGTTTCTTTCACTCCATCTTCCTATAGAGAGGCTGCTACAACTCAGGTCCAGAGGTTTGAAAACACAATTCACCAAAATATTAGAAAAGAATTTGTTAATGTATTTCCTGGTTGAAATAGTAAATAAATAAATAAAACATCTGTGATGAGGAAAAAGCAAAACTTAAGTAAAAGTTGATAAGGAAGTGAAAAAAAAAAACAAACCATGAAGGAAAATGCTTCCATATTTTGTGAGGGAGAGCAAAACAGAAAATTCCTGAAGTAAAGCAAAAGTACAGTTAACTTGTATAGGACTTGGGTAGGAACACAAATGCTTCTGCTTGGGAGGGGTGTGCTTTCACCTCTGAATTCATGCTAACAATAAAATTTCAGAAAAAAATCCAAAGCTAGCTTTGTATACTTCCTTAATGCAGTTGTGCATCTTCACCTAAGAAACCTTGAACCCAGAATAACCTTAGAATGCAATAAATGAAGCTATCTGCATTTAAATATCTCATAAAGTAAATTTCCAGTGAGTCGTACATACTTATAAATACGTGTGTTCAATTTTCCAGAACCATCTTGAGAACACCAATTCTATCCTGCAATTGCTGATACGGTGAGGAGGCCTTTTGGTGCTTTTATTGATGCCCAAAAGGCCTTAACCAGCAGATCCAGGAGGAGAATTGCGTGCACATGTGTTTGTCTGAAGACTGGTCTTGTACAGTCCCTATTTTAGCATCGTAGAAACCCTAAGTTATAAATAGCATTATTTCTTCCCAGACTGCGTTAGTAGCTTGGTCTCATCTGAATCCCAGAGTAACTCTTCTTCCACTTCTGGCTTTGATCATGTTGCTGCCATAGTTTACACAGGGAATCATAGAATCACTTAGGTTCCAAAAGGCCTTTAAGATCATGGTGTCCAGCGGAAAGAGAATGCCAATCCTTAGCAATAAGTATATGCAAGAATTAGTAAGCGCTTGTAATGTCTGCATGTAAACTTTGACCACCATTCTGTGAATTTATGGTTCTACAAAGCATCAGGTGCTAGCCTGTGTCTTAGTAGGCAAGTTGGATCCTATTTAATAGTTTCAGGGCTGAATATTAAAATGTAGGAATAACAGACTTTTTTTTCTGTGCTAAAACAGAAACTCTGTCTTCTGAATTTAGATAAAACTTTCTGCCTTTGAAGTATTGATAAAAATTGTCATGTGTTTTAAATAATTTTCCTTAATAGGCTTACATGAAAAGGTAACAACTCTAATCCTTGATTTAAATGTGATGTACTTGGACTATAGCAATTGATTTTTATAATTTATCTTTTATGTAAAGTGCTGGAAAGGGAAAAAATGTATAACTAAGCTCTGTGCAAGTTGTTGCATTTGGGTTCTGTCCTGTAAACTTGTATCAATAAGGTTGACTAATCTGGAGCTCTTTTCAAGAGATACTTGTACCCTCATTCATAGAGCATTAAGATTTCTTATCCGTAGTGTATCATTCTTGGTTTAAATGTTGTGCACCTGGTTTTTGCAGGCTTAGTTTTGTTTCCAGTGAAGTCAGTGGCAAAAATTCCACTCTTGTGGAGGTAGATGGTCCTTCATGTACAGGTTTAAACATGGAGATAAGATTGAAGGAGTATTAAACTGATGGGATAGATATCTTTTTATATAAATATCATATTATACTAGTTTATCAAATGTGTATTTGAGAAGGTTGCAAATTTAAAAATGAGGTGTAACTGTTAGCTTAGTGTAACTACCTAGCCTTATCAACAGAATTGATACCTTGGTACTTTAAGTAACCCAAAACATTGTTTTAACTATCGTAAGCTATTCTGGAAACGTGTTAATTAAAATTTACTGAATGTCAGTGCATACATCATATTTCTAGAATGTAATTTTATATCTGCATTAGTAAACATTTATGAAAAATAGTATTAAGTCCATCTTTTGGAAGCTAATTGACAGAATTTTGTTATTGATAGTCTCGAATTAGTAAAAAATAATCGCTACATTTCCTTAGCACATTTAGTAACAGTGAGGTTTCATTTCACAGATTCTAAAAAAAACATTTAGTCTTAGTAAAGTGTGCACTTTATTAGCACTTCCATGAAGTTGAATTCATTTCGGTAAGAGAATGCAACTTTTTCTCTGTTGTAAATACTTTCTGTATAACTGTAAGGCTGGGATAGGACAGGTGACTATTTTCCCTTATGGAGACTTTGATCTTCATACGTCTGCGAGCTATAACGGATCTCAGTCTAACTTTGTTCTGTGGCTATCCATAAGCCCACATAATTACATTAATTTTAAAATTGTGTTGCTTTAAATCTGCAGCGCTCGTGTTTCATCTGTGTAAATAAAGCTCCTCCTGCAAGCCAGCCAGGAAAACATATGATACCATTTGCGATTGCAGAAAGCGGCGTGCTGTTCTTCTGTAATTATAATGGCCGGAGCAGCAAGGGGTTGCTTAGCCTTCCTTAGCAATCATTAATCTATCGAGTCGGAGTTGCAGTGGCCCATCTTGGAGAACAGCAGTCCTTGGCGCGAGGCACCTTGGGCTGCGGGTTTGTTTAGAGCAAGGGATAGCCTTGTTTGTTACGTGCTGCTGCTCCCTGCTCCCTCGGGGTCCGGGAAGGGGTTTTTTCCTCATCTTGATTGCTGCTCGCCCTCTCCCTCGCTCTCTCGCTTGTCCCTTTATTTCTCCTTGTTGTGGAAGTTTCTTTCTGTGCGACCGCGAGTCTGTTTAGCAGACCATATTGCAAGTGAAGGTGCATCGTTTGTTGCCTGATTTTGGCAAGGCTGGGCGGTCAGCTGGGATGTAATTAAGACTCTGAGAACAGGCTGTCTTCTCCACAGGAAGGGCATGTTAGATGTTGCTGGGATTTGGGGCTGTCAGTTTGGCCAAGGCTGGAAACGGAGAGCTAGGGACAGTGATCTTTTCTTTCATTTATAATCCCTTTATGTACAGTGTATGCACTTGGCAAAGTTTACATATAACCTAGTGGCTGGAGCTTTACAAGCCAGTGCGGCTAAATTAGCATATGTTACATGTATATTTTAGTAATATTTTAAAGCAAGTGCAAATTTCCAAAGTGAATTATGCATGTATGACAGAGATAGGGTTGTGTTGCATTGGGTGTCAAATCCCACAACTTTTTGTCAAGACCATGGATTTTACATTAAAAAGGCAGAGAGACTAAACGAGGTAAAACAGTTTTAATTTTTAACAGTTTGGTCCAGCCCAAGGATCTGCTCTCTGACAGTTATAACTGACATTTGAATAATTGGATTAATTCAGAGAGGGGCAAATCCTGTATTGATGATGGCTGTGCTGCTTCTATATATTTTTTAACTTAGGCATGGAGCTGAATGGTTTAATTATTTAAAGGGCATTTCCTGCAATGGAAAATTGTGCTGCTTTGAAACTTTGGTTTAAAATGAAGGAGGAAAAATATTTGCATTATTTCATTCTTGACATTTAAAGGCTTAAGGAAAAAAAATTATGAAACTTATTGTTTTGCACTTTTTAAGCCAATGTACCAGAAATGGAGATGAGAATGCTCTAGTCAACCAGATTCCAATCTTTTATACAGAAGTGTAAACCCTCAGTAATAATCACGTTGCTCTGCAATTGCGGAATATGCAATCAATGCTATTGCAAAAGAGGTTCTCTTCCAGTTTTCTTAAATCAAAATTAAATTCTTCTTTTATTCAGACTTTTTTTTTTCCATGGGAAATTTAATATTTACAAAAGTAAATGGTTTTACTGTGCTGAAAACCAAGGGTAGGAAGGATAACTGTTGTCAGAGACAGTTTAGAACATGAGTTCGGTCCTGGCTGTTTACCCAGCGGGACATTAATACTATTAACACTGGAGGAGAAGGTGTTGATCCCCAGCTTACAGTATTAACACCCTGGAAGTGAAGTATGAAACGTGTCTATGAAATGCCATGTGCATATGTAGATGCATGTATGATTTTAGACAAGTAGGAGTGCTTTTTTTAAAGCATTATCAAGACTGCTCTGGTTTTGGTAGTTTACTGAAAGGTTTCTATGTTGCGATGAAGCAAATAACATCTTTCCCAGGCATTCCTACCCGCCATACTGCATTTACCTATTACATTATCATGAATTCTGCTAACATCATTTTGTTTCCAAAAAGGTTTGTTTCAACAGATTTTTATAAAAGGAACCAAGTGAAATTTGGAAATGTATGAATGAATTCTAAATTTGTACTATTAGTTGACAAAGTAATGTTCTTCAAGTTAATTTTGCACTTTGTCAACCTAAGGAGTTTCTGTACATTCCTGAAATGTTTTATCGTTTGCTTTGTAAACAGGGCAGTTCAGCTTTCCTGTATCCACACTAGTATTCCTTTGGGATTTCTCAAAGCCTTTTAAAATTAGGGGGTGTTTGGTGTTGGTTTTGTTTTGGTTTGGGTTGTTGGGTTTTTTTGTGGGTTTTTTTTTTTTTTTTTTTTTTCTGGGGCAGACTAAGGAAGTCCCAGGAGTGAAGTTGCCATCTGTGCTCTATATTAAAAGAATCTTCTATATTATATACCTGATGTTCTTGTCCCAGAGATAGATGTTTATAATTAAAAGGACAGCATTTGTCCTTTATTCTGAATTAAAATTCTTTCTTATAAACAGTTACAAAACTTCTGAACAATTTTTAGGTTCTTTAAGCTCCTATTTTCTAGTCTGTGTCCCTTTTTTTCATTCCAGCATTTTGATAGGTATTGACAAGTAAACTAAATAGTTTATTACTCAAAGCACGCGTGATTTAAGGAAGGTTTCAGTAAGGCTGAATATGGTAGAGTTGTAGATAAATTATTGTTATAGATAAGTCTGTCTTGTGATAGAGATGCAGGAAGGCAACGAGTTGAGAGTGAGAGATTTGCTTGACCCAGACACCTATTTTGGGTTTGTTTCCTCCATAAAAATTGAAAGTTAAAGACTCCACTTTCCCCCTTCAGGAGAGCAATCAACTTCATTGTATGAACTTTCTTCCCTGACACACATTTGCACAGGAAAAATTCTGCGTCTTTACACTTCAGCTGTAGCTCATTAGTGTCCATAGTTGCTCCCAGTGGTCCCTCTGTTCAGTGAGTATCATAGTGCATGCATGGGCTGAATACCAAGTACCTGCATTCTCAATATCGTATTTATGCAAGTCAAGATTAATAATTTGTAAGTAGTGTCCCTCTTTGTTGTTTTAAGACTGTCTCCGTTTGTGGGTTTAATACAATGTAAAGAAGAATGTGTCTATTGATAAGAAGAGTGCAAGAAAGAGTGCTGAGATGATGCTGTAATAATCTGTTGTGCCTCTCTCCTTCCCCCATGGTAAGCAGCAGCATGCCAGGTCAGACCAAAGCTCTTTCTAGCTCAGCGTCTTACAATGCTGGGCAATAGCAGGTAGCAAAAGGAAAAAATGAGAATGAGGGAAGTATATGGTGATTCTCTCTCTGGATATTGATCTAGCCCCAGTAGTTTGTGGCTAACAGGATTTCTGATGCAAAGGTGATATCTTTGCATTTAATGGTCCTGCATAGATACTTCTTCTCAGTGAATTTATGGAATCATTTCTTATTTGTGTAGACTTTTAATAGCCTCAGTATTCTCCTCTGAGCAGTTGCACTATGTACTAAAGATTATTGTGGCACTGCACACTACACATCACCTCCCAAACCTGCCCTTCCCAAGCAGAACACCCAAACTGAAAATCCCACCAAACTGAAAATCCTGTCTGCTTGTGCTCGTTTGTTTCTTTCAGTAGCAAATAGTGAAAAAGTAATTCCCTAGGTAGGTTTGGGGAGTGGTTTTTTTGTTTATTCAAGGTTTTATTGAGTTCTATTGCATCTCGCTTTTGTGATCACCTTTCTAGGCTGTACAGTCTTTCTCTATTTAATCTTCATAAGTGTTCTTCTTGTTCTTCTTCATAAAGAGTCTTTTCATATTGCTCTTCTTTGTCTTCCTTGATTGTAGTGCATCTGCTTCTAGGAGGGGGGAACCAAAGCTGTTTACTTCTTCATGCTTTGGCATCTAATCATACACAAACATCGCCATATTAATATAAATGAGTTCATTTTTCTTCCTAGTTTGAATGTTTTTTTACTTCTAATTTGTCTAAAAGAGCCTGTGTCTCTTTTGTGAAGTGAAATATAGGAATTTGCATACAGGTGATTAATAATTATTGTGCTCCCAATATAATGGGTATCTAGTATCTACTATTCAGATATAAAACGGTGTCTTCATTTAATTGTGGGCATCATTCAACGTATAAGGTGGGAACTGAAGTCAGATCAGAGTTTATTTACCTGCCTTGTGTAAATGAACCGAGATATTTATGATCTCTTTGCTTGGCAGAGTATGTGCAAAGGCACTTTGCAAGTATCTGTTCTAAACCAAGGTCATATTCTGCCTGGAATACCTTGGATATAGAAAACTTCAGGAGCTGTGCTAGCAAGAATCCTCCTTATAAATAGGCCATTGAAGAGGTATATAGATATCAATATTTAGTTCAGAAGGCTTGTTTGCACACAGTGTAAAAAGTTCCATGGGATTTTTGAAGACGATATGATTCTTTTTTTTTGTTAGGGCAAATCTTTGGTCATTTGGGGAACCATAAGCAAAGGCTTGTCTAGTGTGTGCCATTGAGTAGAAATGCCTTTAAATGACTCTGCATGATTTCTATGGCTTTTAACCTGAATGCTCTTCTGAGAAATTTTGAATTTCAAAGTTGATTGTTTGCATTATTCCTTCTCTGGGTTAAGGAGAGACAAAGAGTACCCAGTGCTAGAGATGTGAATATGTTTTGTTCCAGTGCAGCATCCTCCTGTCCATGGGTGTGTGCCCTCTGGTGGTACCGCTCAGCTGCAGGTCCAGGGATGGGAATGGCTCAGTGGCAGGTTCCTTGTCACTGCCCAGGTCATGTTTAAGCCTTCATAGAAGCCTGGAGGGAACCTTATAGGAGAAAAGGCAGGCATCTGTATGCTGAGATACTTAGGGCTATTTGTAGATTCACCTCCACCACCTGTCCTTCAAGTCAATAATATCTAAATTAGTCTTAGAAGTTCTTTCAGAGACCCACATTTGAGATTGATTTTGAATATCCTACAATGGTTTTGCAATTTGCTTCCTGGCTCCCAGGATGCACAATTTATCAGTAATGGTCTTCCATTGTTCTTTGCCTGAATTTGGTCTCATCTGTACCCACCTTCTCCCCCTCTGCTGCTAGCGAGAGAAGTCTTGGAAGAGGACCTAGTAATATGTGGACTGATTCTTAGAAGGTCTCAGGTTGAAGAGGACTTCAGGATCAAGTCTTAATGTTTGTGTAGATTTACTTGCAACTACAAATTTGGAGATTACTTCCCTCCTGAGATATGAAAATTGTAGGAGGGAAGTAAGACCATTGCTCACAGAAAGTAAAAAGAGTTTATGTTAAGTTTAAAAGCCACTGCAAAAAAACTGAGTGTTTGTATGAAAAAAATATATATAGCAATTTGTTTGTGGCTGAAGACAAATAACAAACAGAAAAACTATTGTTCAACAGAAAGATGTTTGACAGGTGGGATGTATGTTTTAGAAGATATTGCTGACAATTGCATAAAGCCATGATGGATTCAAATACAGGACTGTAGGATACAGGGTAACACACCTGACAGTTGCTGCCTAGCAGCTGTGGGTACGGTGAGCTTGCTGCTGACATTATACATAGAAGAGGCAGGTATTAGGGAGCGATGTGTGGATTATTTCAAATGTCATTCTTCAGCTTCTGAAGAGTTGCTTGTTCAATTTCTGATGCCAAGGTGTTGGTTAGTGTGTGTAAGGTAACGATCTCTAGTGAGGGATGACCTTCCAGAGCGTATACAGAATCGTTAGCCTCTTTCTTCTTAAAATGATCCTTTGCAGATTTTCTTGTATACAATATGCATCTATCTGATGCTATAGAAGCCAGAAAACTTAATTTTAAAAAATCTCGTTCCACAGTAGCTACTAATGCAGCAGGTTTTGTTACCTTAAAATTTTTCTGTCATTAATATTGATTACACTGTAGAGGGTTTCGTTGCTGTTAATGAGGGGCACGTTTTAAATTTTAGATCATTAACATTTAAATAGATTTTAATTGTTAAAAGTAACAAATTTATGCGAGTAAAGATTCAATTTCTTCAATTAATTTACATTTACACATTCAGAGATCTTTCAGTAAGGCTATTCTCATAAAACTTTAAGAGTCCCATAAGGATCTTTCTATACTTTTATTCTTTTCATTTTATCCCTGCTACTCTCTCCATGTGATGTCTTTGAAATTGCTAGGCTTTTTTCCATGTGCTACTTAATAAAATAACATTTCTTTTAGCTTTTTAGGCAAAGGTTTGTTTCAACAGATTTATATATAAAGAACCAAATGAAATTTAAGTGTGTGACTGAATTCTAAATTTGTTTTACAAGTTTGGGAATTGATCATCTTCTTCGTTATGCCACACATAGGAAAAATAAATATGTACTTGTTTGGTGTAGCATGCAAATCAGTCAGCGAAAAAATTCCTGCGAGTATTTTTCTACAGGTTCCAGAAGCCCAAATAAAAATAGGTAAAGTTAGTTTGGCATTTTATCTTGTCCTCCAGAGAAAAATTCAGGAAGATTGTATTCTTATGTATTCCTTGATCTGGGTCTGGCATTTCTCTAGAAGCATATTATCTTGGATGTAGCCACTTTATATCTACATAGCATCTGAGCATATAGGATAAGTGTCTAACAGTTCAATAAAAAGTTGCATGTTTTACTTTATCAAACTAGTAAGTTAATATTGACTTGCATGATGTCAAGATAAAACGCAGTAATGAGCAAGGACAGGAAAGACAGGGGTGAGGAACATTCAGCATTCAGAAGTGGAATTATTGTTTGTGAGGGAGAGAAACCTGCTTGGAAGTGGGATGACTTGGTAATTGAGAAAAAAATATTCTTCACGGGGGCAGTTTCTTGACTTTCTGATAATCATAGTATTCTATATGCCCCCTGCAAAAAAAACAGTTACAGACCTATATGTTAATAGAGGAAATAGAGCGAAGTTAGAAAGTGACGTAAATCACCTCAAAGCGTGAAAGCAACAATTCATAACAAAGGTTATTTCCCCAACAGAGACAAGAATAGAAAAAATATTTTCTTCAGCACTTTGGTGAATAATTTTTGTTTCCATACTTATGATTCTACATCTGTCCCTCACCAAATGCATACATGATTATACACATTTGATTCTGAGTTTAAGCCAGGAGAAGGCAATCCAATTTCCAAGAAGGAAAGTCTTCCATATTAGAGCATCATGTTAGTCTTGGGCTTCTGCTAATGTGAAAATAAGAATATTTACTGCTGAGGGACTGAGATCTATACATAAAATATCTATGAAGGAAATAAATATTTCAAAATGCAAACACTAAAGTTGTATTGGCACGTCAAAGTAGGGTCAGAGGCTGGTTCCTCCTTCAGAAGTGTCAGTGTTCCAATTGCATTGCTGCATATACTGAACCTTTCATGATAAACTACAGTTGCTTTTTTTTTTTTCCAATGGAAAAAAACCATACAGCGTTCTTTTTTTATTTCAAAAGATCACAAGATTTCTATAAATAGCAATATAGGGCTTCAGTCTTATGCAAAATTGGAAGCTTTCAGACAGATGATTTATTCTATCCAGACCGCACGGAAGAGACCAGCAGAATAACATCTGCCTGGCAGGTTAATTCATGTTTAATGAAGAAAATTTCTTTCAAATAAGTTAAAAAAAAGCTTTGGTTCTGCAAAACAAATGTATTGTTTTTTACATTTGATCCATGTCTAATACCAAAACATGTAAAAATGTACTTCAGCCTGTATGGACTTTGCTTTAGTGCACAAAGGAGAGGCGTGCAACATTACGGGGTTGGAAGCCAGGAGTTTGTGCCATCTCCACAGCCTGCTGTCGGCAGCTAGGACTCCTGTTTGTTTTAGGTAGCATAAAGAATGCAGAAGGAGACTTTTGCTTCAAAACCTTCTTGTACCTAAAGTTCATTATGTTATTTGATCTGTCTTTTTAAGATAACAGAGCTTCCCAGTAGTCCTATTTCCTTCCACTGTGCAATGGCAACAGGGAATACTCGGATCTGCTTCCTGACTCTGCACATTCCCAAATCGGTTTGTGCCTTAACTGTAGAATATGTTTTGGTTTCAACTTTTGGTTTTAAGTTCGGATTTTTGTACAGAATCAAAGTGTATATTATGCATTAAGTAATTGTCTATAAATGTTAAATTTCTGGTAGTGATGTCTGGATGCATAAAATAAAGTAGAAATGAAGGAATATAGATTTTGAGGACCCTAAATGGGAATGTCACTTGGGTCCTGAGTTTGACACATACTGAGTACCTGTAATTAAATGGTGAGCAATCTGAACTTCTGTTGACCTGGTTGGAAACTGAAGTTGTTTCAAACGTGTCTTGTATCACTTTAACAACCCACAAGTTTCTGTTGCAAATTACATATGGTTCTGTGTAAGTGGGAGGGTTAAATAGCTTCTGCTCTTTTACTTAACTTGTTCTCCTGCCTTCAAACTGCTGGTAGATGAAATACATGTTCAGCTGTGCTATTCCTTGCAATTTGCTATAATTCAAGATTAAAATTCCAAGACAAATAATGAGAGGACAAGAGGTGTGGTTTTTCGGGGAGTGGCAGGAATCTGGTTAGACTGCTGCTGTTGGCAGTGTCAACAAGGCGATCTCACAAAAAAAAAAAAAAAAGCAATTCCTAGATGGAATTTGGATGTTTGCAAATATTTTTTTTAAGCAAATAATAACTTTAGAGGACATATGTATATTCATATGCAAAACAGACTGTGTGGGTTGCAAAAGCTGGTGCTTGAATTTCCTGCTAAAATGTTTTAAGGGGATTTGTTAGGAGAAAACAGCATCATAAATTCAGTTGATTTACGTCTAATTATCTAAGCAACAACTAAATAAAATTAAGATCTTGGGAAAAGTGGAAATAATGTGAGTGTGAACATTTCAGTAAGTTCCTCGGTGCTGGAGAGCTGCTACCTCTATCACTTCATTGTGCAGAACAGTCGTGTATGGGTGTCATTATCTTGTCTTTAACAAAGCAGCACATCATTCTCGCCCTGATGTGTTTCTAAAGAGGACAAAGTTTAATTCAAGTTAACCAGTAATAAGTGGCCTACAGGTACTGAAGGCATCAGTTTAACTGGAACGTTTACATCAGCATTATTCTGAAAAAAATATTCAATATTTAACTGTTTAATATACAAATAATTTGTTAAAAAAATTGACATGCTTTGGCATGTTCCTGCAAAGCTCTGCTTATCAGCTTGTTGAATCTTCATCAGTCATGTGCAACCTAACAAGTGAACAGAAATGTAATAAGATACAAAGAGCAGTCTCTAGCAAAGTGTAGGTGTACACACAAAACCTACATAATAGCTGCTTCATGACAGTAGAAATAAGTTTCACTATGTTGTATCCTCCTGCATAAGTCTGTACAGTTGGCTTGGAAAGACAAGCATGCAGAAGGCGAACTCTAAAATACAAAGTATGAACAAATAAGGTAATTAAAGGATAGAATTTATTGCAGATAAAAATGCATGACTGCCTTTTCCCCCAAATGGTACTCAGACAGAAGTCTCAGCTATTTGCATGTAATGAAAATAAATTAATGCAAAGTGTTACCACTATGTTAAGTTCCTGAGAGTGACAGGAGGAATACAGAATCTTGCATTTGTACTTCCTTTTCCTGATTAGCTCACATATGCTTAATATGCCTTCCCAATGCATGTCATCCTTTTGTATTTGTGTCCAGGCTTTGAAATTTTAGCTCTTTCTGGTAAATATGTTTGAATGAAAATTAGATTTCTTTTCCTTTCTTTAAAAACCCAGGAGAGCTGATCCTAGTCTTTCACTATATGCACTATATTTTGATCAGTGCCCCAGATTTAGCTCTAGTGAGCATATATTTGCATAGAGAGAAATAGAAATAGATATGGTATCTCTTCTGAGGACAGCCGTTCTCTGCTAAAAACAAACAAAAAAAGCACACTTTGATTGCACTGTTAGAACATGATTTCTGAGTCCAGCCAGTTCAGACAGGTCTGCCTAAAACTATAATCAAGTTGATTGTTTTGCATTGGTATTCTAATTTCCAATTTGGGATTTTGCTACATAATCTCTAGTAGAGTACGTCTAATCTTTATGAGACCCAAAGTCTTTGTATAAACTCTCTGAATTTTCCTCCATGTGTCTCTGCTGAACTGAGATGTGTCTTCTGGCTGAGTTGTAGAGACATTAAATTACTGAGTAAATCAATACAGCGCTGTTATGTCACTGTATCTTTTTCAAAGACCAGCTCAAATTTTGTCTGCTGTAGCTTTGATCCCTTTCATTTAATTCTAAGTACACTTGTTATTATAGTAACTGTTGTTTGTATGTTATTTTAGCTTTTTACTTAAGTAGCTATTTAGCAATTTAAATGAAAATGTAATTAGGTTACATCTGTTTCACATGCATGTAATACCACGCAGATGTAAACTTATATTAAAGCCATATTTTCTTTTTGGCAAAAAGACATAAGAATAAAATTGTAGCGATCATGCAATACATCTTTTTTTTTTTTAATAGTGTACACAAGATGTATTCCAGTGTTGATGTTGTGATGGTAACAGCCCTTTCTATTTTTATGAGAGACAGCACGGGGAGCTAACTGTTGCAGCCTTTTATTCCAGTTGTACAAGGACAAGTACACTGTTATGCTGATGTAAATCCAAAGGAACTCCATTTCAATCAGTTTCAATAACTGACTCTTTCCAGAGCCAAATTCCTCTCTAAGGATATCGCCTGAAATAGAGAATCTTTGTAGGTTTACACCATTATGAATGACAGGGATATTTGGCTTTCGATAGCTGTATTTTAAAGAAAGATGAACTTCTTGCTGGGCTGATCTTACCAAGTGCTGAGTGCCCTCAGCTATTGTTGACTTTGATGGGGTTTTTCTGTGCTCTGGAAGGAGAGATAAGAGGTATGGATTCAATTCCAGCTTGCCCTTAGTCTCTGTATAGATACTCAGGGAAGGTACTTGATGTCTCTGTACTACTTGTAATAATAACACAGAATTTCTCTGGCCTTGTTTGTCCTTTTCTTTTTCTGACAGTGGGCTCTTCATGGCTGATCTTTGTTTATCTGGTGTCTAGCACAATATCAGAGGTGTGAGCAGTGTCCACTGATACAAGTCCCAAGGGGGCTATATACATGAATTAGGGTACTTGGCCATTCCCTAAAGATGACTAGTATCTTCTAAAGCTTTAGACTTTTTTTGGAACAGCTAATTTATCTATCGGTAGGCTAAAAATATTGGGCATTCGTATGTTTATTCTGTAGCATATCACACAACTTTTTGGTAATGTAATACCTTGAAACCTGTGTTAATAAGGTAAGACTTACTCATTTAGTTTTAATTATATAAGCATAAGTTCAAACTAAACCATGTAGACTTTTCTTGGAGCAAGGGGTTATTTTAGTAGACTTTTATTGTTTTGTTATTTATTTATGTTCAATAACTCTGCCTTTTTAGAGAATAATTGTGAAGGACACCTAAGAAAATTGTTGCATGGTTTTCTTCTTGCTTTTTTCCTGTGAATGTTTAAAGCCCTGATACTGCAACTGTGAACATAAACATATGAGACTGTGGAGACATTGTATAATCCAGCATCAGAATACAAATTTAAATTTATTCCAGTTCCTTGTTATTAAATATATCTGGGGCTAAATTTTGCTTCTCTTAAGTGTGAATTTGGCCCAAATAAGAACTTCAGGATTGTCTGCAATTTAATGCAAAGATGATAGGGAGCTCTGTTACAGTTTACATTTATTAGAAGGTTTGTATTTCAGGAGTGTGTAATTTAATTATTTTGAACCATCTATAATGACCCATTCAAAACTTATTTTCTCTAAATGCATAATTTATTTGTTTTCTCTCATTTGTTTAAATTAACTAAGACTGAGGCTTATCCCTGAAAAATCCACAATCCAAGTCTGGGTTAAAAGTTTTTACTTTTTGTTTTGTAAAAATCGACAAATTCTTAATATTTTTGTAAGCATGTAGAGTACTTGAAACATCTCATTTTAAAGTACTTTTTCATGTATGCTGGGCTACTCCAAGCTCTGTCATTTCATAAAATTTATCTTTCGTTTTTAACTGAGCTGGTCCGGCTGACTTTGCTTTATTAGATACTCCAAATTTTCTTCATTACTTTGCCAGAGAGATTGATGAATGCTAAAATCTTTCCTTCCCGTACACAGAATTCAGTTGATGGGTTGGCTGTTACGCAGGGTTGTACATGTGCTGTGTGTGCAGGATGGTAATATTAACAACATGGAAAGAAGAAACGCAGGCTTTTTTTTCTAAGCATTATCAGACGAAGACTGAAAGCTGGGGTGCTGAACATATTTCTCCCTCCTCTTCCTTTCTGCGTGGAAATATTTTTTTTTTTCCCTTTTGGGAAATCAGTGCCGTTCTCCTCACCTGCGGACGGGGCTGGGAAGTACTTGCCCTAAAGTTGAGATGATTTACAGAGTTTATATATAGAGATGTATAAATATATGGAGAGAGTTGTATATGTGCAGGTGTATAAATATGTACAGAGATGTGTATATATACATACTTAAAACCTCTTGAGTTTTAAGGATTTGTGTGTGGCCTGAAGCCATGTGCTTGGTACCTGAAGCCCTGTCTGGGTTTCCAGACCACTGCTGCCAAGTGCCCCTTGGCTGCGGCTGCTGAGTGCAGCTCAGCCTTCTACACCTTGCTGGCTATCCACAGATTGCGTGGGGAAACTTTGTGGAAAACGCTGCAGTGTTCACTTACATGAGGACTGGCTGTATGATTTATGGTGGCTTTAGGTAGGAACATAATGCATGCAGTGGATTATTTCTGTCTCCTCCTGGACAACCATATCTCCATTTATTCCATGTAGAATGTAACTGCCTGTGGTTGGCAAGGAAAAGCCATCTCAGAGATGTGGCGGTGAGGCTTATAACTTAAGTACTTTGTCTTGAATCCACAGCTGGTCCAGCCTCACTGCTCGTGTTCCTTCCTCTCTTGGCAGTGCAATGGAACGTGCTGTTTGTTGTCACTAACCTGCCCTTTTATGCCAGTATGATGTCATGCCTGTGGTACATAAAATCATTGTAGTTGAATTATGATTCAATATTAGCTTTGATTATTGACACCTCTAACTAAAACAGATCAGTTTTAATAGTGTAAAAATAGTCTTACAAACTAAAGATGCTGGATGTGTTTTAAATTCCAAATACTGTGTGGAAGTGGAGAACAGAGCTACATGATTAATAACAATTATTAAAGCACTTGATGTGGCATGTAACATCTTTCCCTTGATGTTATGGCAGCTCTCTTTGCTGAGGAGGTAAATGGGTGTCTGTTATGACTGCCAGAGTGAGGAAAGAGCACTGAAACCTGGGCTCGGTATCAGATCATGTTTCACTAACAGAACAAGATTGATTTATTGTGTTACATCAGGGTTAGGTGGACCTGGTACTGCTTCACCACATGCTATTTCATTCCCTTGTCTACTAAGTATGCAAGTACAAACAGCTTTAACACAATTCTTTACCTAGAAACAAGCCTGAGGCTTCATCCAAATACTTTTAACATATGAAAATTGAGCTGCTTTGAACTTGTATGTTTTTGATAACTGCTTGGTATGCTTCCTGGAGGATCACCTGTAGGCTTTTCTTTCCAAATCCTAATCCCTTTGATTAAGTGCCAGGACAGATAGCTCTTATTGAATAACTCCAGTCTCATAATTCTTCCTTCATTCAGAGTTGAAAGGGAGCTGCTCAAGCTTCAATAGGTAAATCCTCAGATTTAGTTAAAGTAATTCAGACACTTAGAAACTGAAGTTGTTTTGTTCTGAAACAGGGTTCAGATGGGCTACTGAACATTTACATACCACTTGCTGCCAGAAGCTGTAGGATGAAAAAACAAAACAATTTTTTTTTTTAGCAAGAAGGATTAAGAGTAGGAAAACTTCAAGAACCAGACATTAAAAGACAACCTGGCATGGAAATTTAGACCCAGAAGTAGGAACATAGTTACTCTGCTTGACTGCTCTTGTTTTCTTTTCCTGCAAAATCAGACTGTGGTGCTGGGCTAAACTTTCCATTCCTTCCTTAGCCCTTCCTCTCGTTAATAGCTCAAAAACAGGGAGTTAAGCAGGGGGGAGGAATCTTTTTATCTTTACAAATATGCCTGCTGGGAACAAACCTGAGCCAGTTCAAGATTCTTCTACTTGAAATTGTTTGTGGCAGGAGACTATGACAGGGAATTAGAAATAAACCTGTTAGCTGCTGATATCTCGAGGTTATAGAGGTATCTATTGCATATATATTTTTGCACGCGTCATTTTGCATATGTACATAATGAAGCCAATTTCTCTGTGGAGGACTTTTTGTTCACCTAGGAAATAAGAATATTTCCACATGAATAATTTGTCTTGGTTAATTCTAGTACAACCAGAAATGGAGCAGAACAGTTAGAGAAACTACACTCAGTTCATGTGACACAGATTTGCACAGTTCCTTCAGCGTGACAATTTGTTATCTTTACTAGAATGCAACATGCAAAAATAGTGCATAAAACTGAGTGTTATAGCATAGTACTGAAGAACTAGACCATTGTGAACAAGAGATGGTGCCTCCATGGCTATAACCACAGTTTCTAGTTAGACTTGAGCAAAACCCATTGGATAACTGTGCACCTTGCTAGCAGTAGATTTCAGTGAAGTCCTTTTGCCTCTTTGCTACCAGATTGTTCCAAAATATTAATGTATGTTTTATCTTTTTTCTTTCTAACCCTCCCCATCTCCCTTATTTGTTGTTGCCATGGTAGGCAATAGTATTATTTCTGCACCTCTTTAGCAGGTAAACCATGCTAGCCATTTGAAAATGTGGATTTACTATTAAAATAAACCACCTTTGGAATTAATTATAGACCTCAAAAACTAAAAGAGTAGATTAAAAATTAGGAAATATGCAAAGAAAGCCGACCCCTACAAATCTGGGGTAGTTCTGACTGTCCAGTTTCCATTGTGACAATAAAGTTTAACTTGATTTTTTTTTTTCTTTTAAGATGACTGTTTTTTCAGATGATATCCTCAATGTCAAGAAACTTGTAATTGGGTTGCAGGTCAGCTACATCAATACAATTAAGTCTGGAAATAAAATGGAATGGTATCCAGCTGCAATTAATAAGCAAAAGCAAGTGGACAAGATGGCATAAAGGAACTAGAATTTTTAAGGACACAAGTGCTAATTCCTTTGATGATCTAGGAAGTATTTACATATGTTAATTTGTTAGGATTTCAGTCTCTTCTGAGAAATCTTGCTGCAGACAGCATTGTGACACCTATTCCCTTGAATCAGCACTCACCCAGTATTAGATACAGACGAGGTCATCTCTGTCTAATACCATGATGTTCTCTAAGTTCTTAGCTCCAACTTATTATTTGATTGCTTAAGTAATTTGGTGAGTGAATCCAATAGGTCTTTGAATTATTATTAGGGCAATGACAACTTGAGGGTTCTGGTTAATAAGATAATAACAAAAGTAGTTTGGATAAATAAACTTTGAAGCAGAAAGCCTGAAGGCTTCTTGTTATTACCTCATTAACAAGAAATACCGTTATTATTGTTATCCTGTAGTGGTTCTCCTTCTTATCACTTTAGCATTCTGATGAGCAAGTATATTTAATGAAATAGCAATAAATTTTAAGAAGGTACATGTACCCAAGCAAGACTATAAACTAAGAATGAAAACAGAGAGATTTAACATTTGAACATACACTTTTGAAATAAAGATTCTGCATGTTCTTATGATAAAGCTTTGGAATGAAAGCAAAAGTTTATGACACATTTTATTACACCTGTAAATCTGAAAGCTTAGCTACAGTTTTTAATTTTTATTTTGCCTCTATAACTATTTTTATACCCTTTTTATAGTTGACTGGTCCAAGGTTTAAAATAAGTTCTGCTGGGAGTCTATGCCCCATTAGTCTTCTATAATAAAATGTGAACCTGGCTAAAATAAAACATGATGCCTTAAGAGCAATTAAGAATGGTCTTTTGTAGATAACTGTAACATGAAATACAATCACTGTTTTTATTAATGGATTTGGGAAAAGTGGCTCAATGATTTATATCAGAAAAGTGGGTTATTTTACATTTTTATTTCTTTTATTTTATGTCTCACTCTTCAAAAAACCTTTTAAGACCCCTGAAATAATAAAATTCTGTGTTTCAAATGTTTATCAGGTTAACGTGAACCTCGGTATCCATTTTATTTAGGTAGTGCTATGATATCAGAGAAAAAGGTGTCCTTTCTTTACTGTTGCTCCAATCCAAAGAAAGTGTTATTTTTGACAGAAAATCTTGTTGAATGTTTTATAGGAGTGATAAAATGTAAAAGCTATACTTTATAACGGCAGGATTCGCAGGATACAGACATGATCTACTGGGCATTGCGTGAATACGAACCGTAGCGTCCCATAAACGCGTAGTTTCCTAAAAAATATAAACACAGTTGACAGATGTTTCACTAACAGTATCGTAATAGTTTTTCCTTCTAATAACTTGAAGTCTTGAAAGTTGGTGTTGAATACGGCTGGAAGTGGAATCTGTGCTGTTAAACTTGGAGAAGGTGTAGTCTGAAACCTTTAGAAAGGCTTCAAGGACGTCTCTCTGATATTTTGATTTTAATTGTGCTTAACATGCTGAATGCAAGCAGAAAGTGTAAATTCGGTGTCATTTTGAATGAGAAAAGATGAAGAGAAAAGTGAAAGGAAAGGCTAAAATTCCAGATATCTTTTCTCATCTCCGCGAGCCCATGAATGCTGTCAGTGATACGTGGGGTGTGTGCCCTTTTGGACGCCCTGTGTTCCAAAGGGCCTGGAACCACCTTCTGGGTTTCTGCTGACAAAATAGTTAGCTAGAAGAGTGTTATACATGTGCCATTGCATCTCAATATCTGTCTGTGGAGACTCCCAAAATCTTGAGACAGCACCATCTTGGTTACACAAATTGAGAAGCATGTTTGCTAGACTCTGTACTCATACATTTATATCTCAAATAAGAAGTTCATTGGTATGTGCTAGTAAGCGTGAGAAAATGAATAAAGGTAGCTCATTGCATCTTGCAAACTATTTTCCCCAGCAGAGCTGTGTATGGCTGAAAAGCTGTTAGCATATATTCCACACTAGGTGCCCGCTGGGGTTTAGCGCATGTGTTCAAGGCAGGCAGAATGTGTGCCTGGTAAATGGCACAGTTTGCACTCTTCTAGGCTAGGTAAGTTGGAAAACTTATTCTAACTGATAAAGCTGAACAAAAATTTATGTCCTATATTGACATTTGGAAAAGCAATCAAAATCACATTAGCTAAGCTTGTCCTAAACTATATCTATAGAGTGCTTGTGTGTGTGTGTATATATATGTATATGTACTTATATACAGATATATATATATATGGGGGGGGTATTTTAGTGTACAAGAGGCTCTTTGTGCCTCTGAAGGGTTGTATGAGTATTGTCACTGGCCTCATTTTGCTTTTCGTTTCACCTGCCATGAGAGGGAGCAAGTTTTAAAGGAGATTTCTTCTATGGGAAATCCTGCTTCGGAAGCTGTGTGGAAACACGCAATACAGATCAGTAGCCTAATGCTTCTGCACTTGCAGTAAAGTGTAGTTGCAAATGAAACAATTTATTTGATTTCTAAGCACATTTGCAAATGTTGTTTTGTCAGCCTTGTAGTTTATACCACAAATTTTGTGGTAGTGATAAATTCTGGGGCTAAACCTTCTGGCCCAGAACCAAGGAGTGCTCTTAACTGGCTTTGAGTGCTTGGCCCTAAGTGTTCTTTGGTGGAGACAAATAGTCACTGACGCAGACTGTGCTGGTAATATCCTCTGTCCGCTGTAACCAAACCCTTCCCTGGCCTGCTTAGTGCCCTATTTTCGACATGCGCTGGCTGGCAGTACAAAGCGGGCACTTAGTCACCTTGGATTCCACCCGCTTGGCTTTCGGTCCCCAGGGACTCGGCTCCGCGCTCAGTGCCAGCTGCTGTTGGCGTGGGCCTTGAGTGAGACGGAATTCTGGTCGTTCTTCAAGATAAGATCTGAAATAAATCTTCCTTTTAAAAGCTTGTGTGGTTGCCATAGGCATAAGAATTCAGCCTTCATTTAAAATCAGCAGCATATCAGAGCTGCTACCTCTGTCTTTGAGACGATGTTACGTGAATTGATCCAGAGATCCATAGTCTAGAGAATGAGGAGCTAGGACGGGGATCTCCTTAGCTTAGCTGCCTTCGGAAAGGGAGCAAAGAATGGCAAAGACTCAGTCAAGAAGTTTCGAAGGGGGAGGATGGGAAACTAGTGTAAATTCTCTTCATATATGATGGGATTTCTGCCCTGAGTCTACCTAATACAGCAGTGGAAAGTCTAACAAGGCTGCAGGGTAAGGTAGCCTGAGGAGAAAACACTGTATTGAGAGGCTCGTCAATCCACCTGTGCAAATCTGTACACCCCAAATCCACCTCCAGAAGAGAGAAATGAAAATCAGAATGGCTAAAAGGTATTCTGTAAACTTCCAGAAATGTCCTTCTGCTCTCTGGAATATTTCTGCAGAAAGAAATGGGCTCTCGTAGTGTGCTGCATGATCTGGGTTATTTGTCAATGAAGAACTCAATTCTGTCTCTATCAAATTGAAATATAATGGCATGAATGTAGATGATATACACAGAATGATCACCACCAAATTGACACACACAGTGATTATAAAATTTAAATAAAAATATTTATTTTAGCATCATACTACAGGAGTATGTATTAACTATGTTACTGGTTTAATAAAGTTGTACATTAGATGTTCTTCACTCTGTATGCTCTGAAAATAATAGCTGAAATTAATTATAATTGCCATTTTGCTATAGCACTGTTTCGTGCATTAACTTAATATTTTTAACTTTCACTGCTGGTATCAACGTGGCCCATTTCCAAGGGTTTGTTCATGGTTTACTCTGTGCTGTGAAAGTGTACTTTCATGGGATGTTTCTCTTACTGAAACTGTCAGCATGGTTGAGAGATCTGCATGCTAATTTAATTATCATTGTTTTTTTCACATGAAAGCAATTAAAAGCCAGTTGCAAAACAAGTCAAACAGTTAACTATGCTCATACAGGCTAAAAAGAATTCTCAAAGACAGTTTATATTTTGGAGACGGGAGTGGCTGTGGTTGAAGGGAGCAGATGATTACTGTATAATTACTGGTCAGTCATCACATATGACCACTTTCTTCTTTTTCTGTTTTTTTTTTTTTCCTCTTTGCTAATATAGTTATTATGTAACTTTTATAACTTCAATAATTAGTCTATTTTTTTAGCTTTTAGAATTTTGAAAGACTTCAGACATTCTTCAAGGTCAACATGCAGTGGAAATGTGGTGAATTGTATTAAACAATGTGGATGCTTTGGTGTCTTGTTAGTAATGTTGACTTGAGAGTGAATAATAATGAGATTTAGGATGTGCAAATCTATTCAGGGCCTTTGCTTGAGGGTTTGTGTTGCTGCTCTTCCAGATGTAGTTTCTTCACTCTCCCTAGCTGCTACTCAGCCTTTTATCTTCAAAACATGAAATATGATTCAGACAGTAGCCCTGGGTTTTACTGATCACTGGAAATGGACATCTTTATTCATATTTTGCAACATTTAAGTTTCCTAATATGAAGAAATCACCAGCTCTTTCGATTTTAGAGCATACTAATAGTGTGGCACATGGAGAGGTTTTCTGCACGAGGATGAATTTAATCTTTGTGTTTTGTTGGGCACTACCTGCCCTGGTTTTGAAAACAGTTTTTTGAGAATATAGTTGCTTCAGGTCAGATGAAAAGGGTCCAAAGAGTGCAATAGTGTTGGTGAAATGGAGTTCTTGGGAGCACTGCATTATCCCTGCTTGTGAACTTCCAGTATTTTGATTTTCTATCAGAATAAACAAGGGTTGAAAGATTAGTAGTTCCTACTGATCATGTGCAAACTGTATCACTCAGCTATTACCATCTGAAGCCTCGTGTAAACAATTTGACCACAGGGGATGTTCTCTAAATGGCGAGGCCTGCCCAGAGTGCCACCGCAGAAGGCTGTGGGCGAGTCCATCTCCGTCAGCTCCTGGCAAAGCAGAGTCAGTGCCTGCGTTAGGTCGTGGGTTAGAGATACATCTCTTCTAAATCAAATTAGGCTTTTTCTGGGCATCTGCTTTTTATCAGCAAGATTTCGAAATGAGAACAGAGAAAGTCATCTTGCTGGAGCACTAGGTAGCTGCACATGGGTTTTATAGGCGTGTGGACATGTTACTCCACACTGCATCTACGTGGCTGTGGGGAAGGAGGCGTTTTGTTCATCTGCTTGGGCTCCTGTTGGTATAATTGCTGCAGATGCTTTAAAGAAGTACAATTTGCTTCTGATCTTCCCTTAAATTTGGAAGTGAAGGAGACTTCTTTGCCACAATTGTAAAAGCCACTGTGAGATCTCCGTGCTGAAAGGGCTGAAGCAGGACTGGCAGAGAGCTCCACGAAGTCTCTGCTCTCCTGAGACCCCGGGGAAAAGCTCTCGGAAAAGAACTTATATAGTGAAATACAGGTCCATGTTGTCTTTAAGAAATATAAAGGCACGCTTAAATATTTTATATAAAAGTTAGAGTAGGTAAAAAAAAATCAATGTAAGGAAATGAGTAAAAACTGGGGCTTATATTTGAGTCATTCTGGTTTAAAATAAATACGTGAAAATAAACATGACTGTCAGCATTGACGTACAGACTTCTTAAGACTGGTGAAACCTATTTGTGTTACAACAATAATCAAGCAGCACACTTTTTTTATAGCTGAAGTTTTAAAGTCAAATGACCGAAAGAGTTAAACACCTGGAGCAAGTCTGCTGAATGGCTAAGCTGGCTTTTGGCAGCAGTGGCAGCATGCAGGGAGAGTTTTTCCTCCATTATGGTTCAGTTCAGTGACTAATGCATTCAGAGCTGAGAAACCAACTGAGAGCTGAAAATACAGGAAAGCTTATTTTCCTCTTCTACCCTTTAAATAAATTGATATATCAGAGAACTTGAGCTACAAGTTTTAAATGCTTGCTGGACATGAAAAACAAAAATAATTTTAAAAAAAAGGTAATATATCCAATCTACTAACTTTGTTTTTACTTTAATTAGAAACAAAAAATGGTCATCTTGTCCATTTTAAATTCTTATCCAAATGTAGACCTGAATGACACTTGTCATTTTTAATAAATATTTAAAAAATTAGAAATTGTTTCCAAGCTACTAAGATGCATAGAATTGGCAAAATAGGTAAGTATAATATATAATTGGCAAAAATATATGTCTATGAAGGGTTGTAGTTATTGTACTGAGTTGTAAACCAACTTTTTAAAATAGTTACTAGGCAATTAGCAATATTTTTCCAAGAAATCAACAGAAAGTTGTGATTGGTACTTCTCAGCTTCTTACAAAGAATGCCTTCCTTTTGATAGGTTGACTTCTGCTTACTTAGCTGGTGTTGTTCCTCTGAGCTAGAACTATTCTTTCATGACAAAATATAAGGTTCGTGTGTCAGATCTTGGGCAGTTAGAGATAGCAATAACTGATCTATAAAAGTATCCCAGGTTTGACTGTGTGAAAATAAATACTTCTTTGAAAAGGCTAGAGGTCATATGTGTTTTGATAAATTATATTCTTTAACCCGATCTTCTGTATTTTTCCTCTACTTGTAAGGGCAAGTTTAGACAAGGAAGAAGTCCCATGTATATTTGCAAAATAAACATAATATAAGCCCACTTCCTAATTTGTTGAATATGTTTGGGAAGTTTGGAATAGAGGTTTAGATAAACGGATGGACTTACAGAGAATTGAATTACAGGAAATACTCAATTTGAAGTCTTAATTTTAGTTTTTCCTCACCTTTTAATTCTGGAAGTCAGACAAAAGTTAGAATATTTTTAATCTATGATCTTTTGTTGGCCATGATCTTGTAGTTACCTAAACAAAGTCTTAAAGCAGCGTTCACAAGAATACATCAAGTACTGGTTGAATAAGATTTAAAAGAATTTTGGTTTTTTAGAGAATTGCAGTTATAGATTACTTTTTTCTACTTTATTAAGCTCTATTTCATTCCTCTATAATTTCAAGTTTCATAACCTTTTCCCTCTTATTTCAAGAGATATTTTGAATATGAAAATATCATGTCAAAACTTGGCTCAGCCCCTTCATCAGGCTTCTTAAAACCTAAGTTAGAATTCTGTTTCTAAGATAAACAGATTTGGATCAGAAAGATTTTCAACTAGCTAGTATTCATTTTGGCTGAGAGTTCAAGCAATGTCTTTAATCATATTTTTGTTGATTATTTATTAGTTTCTGTGGGAAATCAAAGGACAGACAACCTAAAATATGTCTTCCATAAGATACATCATGAATCAGAAGCTGTATCAAAAAAATTTCTAGAAAGTGTCTTTCATGTACTGATGTGAGACGATTCAGAGATAAAATATACATCTTTAGTGTGTGTGTATAACATACAAATGAAGGCTGACCCAAAAATGGAAGACTCCACTCTCTGGCTGGGGTAGAATTTGTATTGCATTACTGGAGTAAGAAAGCCTGTTGTGAGAGAAGAGAGTATTTCTCTTCTGTTCCATTTCATCTGAAGGATGATGGTTAAAACTGATGCAAAACATAAAAGAAAATTGGCATAAGAGTGCATGGTAAGAATACACTGACTACCTTTGGAGTCTGTTTCCATAATTGGCATGTGCTTGTATGGGGTAGTCATAAAATTTGCTATCACCCAAATATAGCTCTGAAATCCCAGTCGGCTCTTGGCAATCACCGGATATAATTCTGAATGCTGATAGCCAAAGACTAGCTTTAGTACTGACACTCACTGGGAGAAAATAGTATCTTGTAGGAACGTGAAATATGCTGTGCATTTGATGGCAGACATCAGCAGCAGGAAAAAACATTAGTTGTTTGAAACCGTAAGTGGTTATGTAAAACTAATTCTGGATTTTGAATCTTCTGCTGGAGACATACCATTCTAAAATTTCTACAACTTCAGTAACCCACATGTCATTTGGGAAGCTCTGCAGCCAATGAGAAGCCCCATTGTCTGACATTATGAGTAGGAAGCATTTAGCTGGTTTCTAGCTGACAGTTGGTGTTTGAGTGAGTGTTTCTGGCTGCTTCAGCCTGCAGGGGATTTCTGCCTGCTTCTCCCTTCCTTCCCTTCCCTAGTCCTTCTGCGTGCACATTGTCTGGGTTTCCTTTTTCTCTAGGAACAGGGTACTTGTCATCAGCAATGTAAACTTTAACTGCAGTAATTTGTTGATGCAAACTGAGCAGACAGAGTGTCTGTCATCAAATGCTATGGCAGGATGCTGCTGGCTGCCTGGAGAAGGATGAAAATACAGAGAAAGTGATGCATATCCCCTACCAGGAATACTAGAGAAAAAAGTAAAATGGCAAACAGATTTGTGCCAAAATTATAGAGAAATTTGGATTTTCTTTTAAAATGCATTGACAGTTTAATAAAAATAATGTAAATGTTGAATTTATTCATTAAAAACAATTCTTTTTATCAGCTTTGTTTCCAATTTGAGTGGCAAATATTTTTTTTAATATATATTGGTATGACAGTAGAAATCATTCTATTGTATTTTTCTCCCAGTGCAGGATAACAGAAACCAAAAGACAAATTTTTTATAAACTAAATAAAATAACATTTTCTTCATCTTGTATTGCAAAGCAATCAAATGTCTTGTAAGAAGAATATAGTTCTGAAAAAAAAAATGTATTTAGCTTTTTTCAAAAAGCCCGTGTTTATAAGGGAAAAAGTAATAATTTCATTTAATTATTTAGTGTTTCCTTTTGAAGATTTTTGAAGGGCAGAGTCTGCTGGAGTATTAAAACAGAGGTTTAGTCCCGTATTTGGAATAGAGTAGTATTTGGCAGTCTAAGTATCAGTGCTGCCAAATATAATATGAATCACACACCACTAATAGTTTCTACTTAGCCATATGTGAGATTTTGTAAATGTCTGTGGAAATTGTGCAATACTCATTTTTTTGGGATGATCTAAATATGCAAGCACGAACTGTTTCCGCGTTCTGTATCCTAAGGCAAGATCTCTGAATAAGAGAAAGTACAAGCCACTAGCCAAAAATACAGTATAGTTTTTATTTTAAGACCAGTATCATCTTCCTTGTAGAAGTTCTGGATATCCAGTGAACTCCGTTACCTTGTGCTCCATTTTCATCCAGTGAGCCAAATGCTCGAGGAAAGCATTAACTATTTATTATTGTCTTTACTAGAAATAAATTAGATGCAGCCTTTCAAATTAGTTTGTCCTTGCAGCCCTAGGTTTGCACGCCTTTGTCAAGAAGGCGAAAGATATTACTGCAGTTTATTTCACTTATATCTCAAAGTTAGAGCAAAAGCTGTTGTGTTTTCCCCCAGCCTCTTCATAAATACTTCTTTTTTTCCTTATTGAAGCAAAGTGATTTAAGGACACAAGCAAGGTTTTTTGGTGTTTTTTTTTTTAATAGTCACTGTTTATTTTCTAGATGTATTGGTGAGGAAACAAAGATTACCTTGTTCATAAGGGAATTGGTGCCCCAGGTTAATGTCCAGGTGTTCTTTCAACTGATGTCTGAGACTAATTTCTTCCTGGCCCTCTGGTAACCAGCTGAAGCAGGAGACCAGCTGGTCTATCTTCACTCCTGCATACCAACATCTTTCACTGATTCACTGACTTCCTTATATCCTCAGTACTTCCTCTACTACTTAACAATCTTTGAACAGTAGTTTGAAGATAAATGCTCTTGTGCTTCGCAATGGCTGCATCTGAATCAAGAAATGAAAGATTAAAAAAAAAAATCTCATAATGATCCGTGTAAGCTTTATTTGTCAAAAGGTCATAAATTTGAGAACTCATCAAAGGTTTGCTAAAGAAATGTTTAATGCTGAATATAATTTGGTTTGGATGGCATTTCAGCAGGAAATGCTACAAAGAGCAGTTCCTAATATATTTAATTCGGAGGTTCAGTTTCTTGAACACAGGAACACACACACTCCCAATTTCAGTTACTTTTTGCCTGCTACATACAGACATCAGTTATGTCAATCTGAAAAAACACTGAGCAGTAGAGACATCTCATGTTCCTTTGCTGCATTCTGAATTTTATGATGTGTATATTGTGTGTTTATTTCTTAAACTTTAATGCAGTTTATGGACCTTTTGTTTTCACCATTTGGTGTAAGGCCCCCTTGAATAAGGGAGGTAGGAAACATAAGATAGCATCAGGTGAGGGGACAGCAAAGGAACAACCATCAATTTCAGCTGTATCTTAGTAAAGAATTTACTTACCCTGAGGGTACATAGAAAGTGGAAGCTTGACAACTGGAGTTTCTTGTGGAAAAAGATGCCAAAGTCATCTTTGCAGGTGCTGTTGACCTCTGAAGTGGGGAAAAAAGCAGGTTCACTCTATACATGGTGCAAAATGTTAGGTGGGAGTGCACACCACAGGGGAAAAAGAAATTTAGCTTCATATACTAAACACCAATTTGAGGAAATAGACCCTGAAGACCATTATCAGGGAAAAACTGTGCAGTTGTGAGGAATTCATTGCAGCCCTTGAGTCTGAATTGAAATAGCTTCAGACTTTTCATATGAGCTAGATTAAAACTTCCCAGTTCAAAGTGCTTCTCTTTACTACTGTAGATGTGTTGGAATGTCCGTATAACTCCATCTCTACTTTCATTGTCATTCAGACTTTTCCATCCCTGTTAGCATGACAGACATTTAAATCACTGTTAGCAACTATGAAAGAGGGAAGGTGAAGCTACTTACAAGGGTTTGTGTAAAGGATTGTGGTTTGTGTGAAGGATTGTTGCTTGGACAGGTCTTTCAGGAAAACAACTGAAACAATTCCTTTGGTAATGTCTGTAAAAACTGAAGTGGAGGTCGCTGAGTTGTGTTAATTGTCTCATGCATGTGTTTAGTATCTTCTGAGGTTTCTTGAGTTCCACAAGGAGCTTCACAATGTAGCTGCATGTTCTAATTATATAATCACACATTTACATCACTTATGTTATTAATTGCATATGCTATGTGCATGTGCCACAATAGAGCAAAAAAATACTTTGAGGAAAATGATAGAACAGAATCATAATTAAAAGACCCTTAAGTATGGAAGACATGCTTACCAAAACATAGTATGTACTGAGGGCTAAGAACCCCCTGATGCACAAGTGCTTCTGAAGTCGGTTTCCTTATGTGTATGCTTGTGAGACCTTTGTCTTAGTTTCCATTCAGGTGCAATGTTTGTTATTTATATTAAACTCTTCTGATGTCTGTGGTGCATAGAAATACTACTGGTAGTTGAGAACTGTAGTTCTGGATGTATTCGGATAAACCCATGGGTATGAATTCCATCTAAGGAAACACGAACAAACTGTTTCGATAGTTTTACAAGAACACATTGCAGAAAAACTTGGTGCTAACTTGGTGTAGGGCTGCAGGTGGCACTCTTCTGTCTGTTCCTGACGTGGTGTTACTCGTGAATGAATCTTTGGGCACTGGTGGAACAGCAGTTTAGATGAGTCAAAGTTCTGCCTTTGAGGTATTGTGAAAAGCCCTAGTGTGGATTCTACAGGCACTCTAGTGAAGAGCAAAGGGCCATGCAGAGAGTTGTGTTCTGACTCGGTTCCCTGGGCTATTTCAGTTGGACTCTGATTTATCTTTCCTCAACTGTTGATCTGTGTTAAACAGCTGCTGCCTTTTATTCGGACCTGGCTGGAGATCAGTGATTTATCTGAAGTTGTAAAGCTAGTCTAAGACAACTCATCAAAGGCTCAACAAAAACAGTTTCTTAATGGGAAGTAATTTTCCAATCAACATCTGACAGAACTGTAGTAATACATGGGGATATCTTTTGATGTAGCTCAAGACATACGGTTGCCTAATAAGAATGCCTAATTGTGTAGCTTTCATTGTAACTAGCTGAGCAATGATTTCCACTGGTTTCTAAGGTGTTGTGAATACTTTTGACTGAAATTCAAGATTATATCAAATAATGAAAACTGAGATATGCTTCATTAACATAATTATATCTCTGTAGTTGTAAATATTTATATAACAATACTGCAAAGACCAAATATAGTTATGTGCTTTTATTCCAGTTGATCCAAACATTCAAGAAAAACTAGTTCTTCAGCAGTTCTAGGAACAGCTGATTTGTCAAGTTATGAATAAGCTTTTAGTGGATTTAAGCTCACCTTTCTACTGTTTTTTATCTTATTTATTTGTTTCAAACGTTTCACTCTTGTTTTCTTTTATAGTATTTCATGAAATTTCTTGTGCTTCTAAAAAGAAAAAAGCCCCTTTTATGTGAAAGTTTCTGTTGGAAAACATGCTTTTAAAAGTCACCTGTACCTTTCTTTTAAATTCAAGGCCTGGGGAAGGGACACTGTCTGTTAGGAATCTCTCTTAACATATGGGCTGAATTACTCAGCAAAGAATTGAACCACACTGTTTCGGATTGGTTACGGTGGTAAAAACTGCCTCGTGCTGCTCTGTAGAAGAGGGATGGATAAAATGCTCTTTGAACAGTCAAGATTTTTTAAAAATGTCAGTGCAGAGGGCTTGCATTTGTATTTGGCTTTCTAGACCTGCCTCTTGACCTTCTAATTACTTTATTTGAAACAGCACTGAGGGTATAATAAAACTGGAGGTTGTCTCTCGTTTGCTTTATCATAAATTAAAGCTGTTAGTTTGGCGAGGTGAAAGTAGAGGCAGAGTGTTCATTACCGCTCAAGTGACGGCTTGTCAATAGCACTGCCTTTTAGTTTGTTCTAGTCAGCACTTGCTGTGCATTTTGTTGGACCATTGGGAAATAAATACAACAAGATTATACATTTGGAGTACCACAAGAGTTCATGAAGGGGAAAAAAAAAAAAAAAACCCAAATGATAAATTATACACTTGGTAGAAAGTGACATGCTATCTTGTGCTATTAACAACCAGAGATAATTGCAGCGAATTGTAATTGCAGTTTGCAACTTACAGTACAGTGTGTCCGACATCAATCTTAATAGTGAACAAAGCAATTTATATTAAAAGTTAATTCACTTGGTAAGTTTCATCTGTATACAAGGGAGCTAACAGATGTAGCTTTTCAGAAAGTTCAAAGGCATTTGGAACACGAAGAGAAATGCTAATGTAGTAAGCCTTAGAGAAATATTGCGTTACTACTTGTAATGAAAACAAATGTATGCCATTATATCCCAGTTTGTGTTTATTTAATAAACTGTGCAGTTTTGTACATTGAAGAAATTGTGTTTCTTAATGTAACAAAAACAGATTTTTACTCATAGATTACGCAAGAATACCAATTATAGAGTAAATGGGGTCTAGATTTCCAAGTATTTGAGTTTATATTCAACTTTAACTTAATCCTTTTATGAGACAATACTAAAATGAGTGTGTATGTGTGCGTATGTGTTTATGTATTACGGGAATTTTTAAATCTAGGACTTTATTCTGGAATTGTTTACTAGTGCCCAGGGTAGGGTATTTTGCTAGGTTACCTGGTTATAATTACTCTAGATTTTGAGTGATATCTTTAATCTGGTTTAATTAAAATGAAACTTTATTTTGTGAAAGCCTAACATCGCTTCTAATGGAGATGATAATCTTACTTTCACTGACCAATTAGTGGTGCCCTAATTTCTGGAAAAGATTCTGCATACCGCTGGCTTCTCTTCTGTGGGCTACATCACTTCACATTTACCCTAAGAGGTATTACCGTTTTCTCAGTGTTATGGTCAGTCCTTGGTGCTCATCAAATAGCAGAGAATTCCCTGGACTGCAGAGTCACGATGTAAACACTTAGTGTTCTGTTGCGGGACTGGCCGCGTTGTGGGTGACCATCGGTACCGTTTGAAAATGCAGGGTGAAAGTGCTGCCTTTTTGGATAGTTATTTGTCAATGTGTGGAGATCTGCAAATTAAAACATACTTAGACTTTCCTAAGTGAGTAATCGCTACCTTTGTTCAGAACGGGGAAGTGATTGAGGGGGAAGGGGATGGAAGAGGAGGAGGTTGCACTTACATTTCCAGTCCTCATTTGGAGGATTCGTCCAACAGAGAAAGGAGTGTTGTTCTTTGGTTTAGTACCATCGTGTGTTTCTGTAAACATCTTATCCTTATGAGAAATCAGTTAATTGTTCCTCTATAAATCTTGGTCAGATTCTCACCTAATATGAGCTGCTGTAATTCTCCTGAATTCAGTGGAACAAAGACATTTAATGCCAGCTAATGATTGATTTTAACAGGAATTTTGGGAGTAGCTGAAAAGCTGGACTGAGGCTGTCGTTCTTTAAGATGATATTTTCACCGGGTAGGTAAGAATGTGCGTTTCAGAACCAACAAACTTACTTAGATGTATGGTGTGGATCTTTGCTTGTCTCTGCAGAAGGAGTTTGAGTTGTACTAAACTTCATCTCTCTTGTACAGCATACCCATGTGCTCCAGCCAGGGTTTTGGTCTAGGCTTCAGTAAAGCTTTCTCCTGTTAAAAGGTACAATCGTAAATAGTTTGATCATTAGTGTTATAATGTGCAGGTAAACTAGCAGTATTTGGTAGCAGGCTTTTAAATTTGGTGTTAAATGCTTGGCTGCAATTTTTAGAATGGGATATAGAAGATTAAAAAAACTTCACTTTTTGCTGGTAATGAATTTTCCCCTGTAAAACAGTGTATTATATCTGACAGAAATTGGCAGGAAAGGTAATTTGAGAAACTCAGTTTTGAAATGTTACGTATAGTTTTCCATTTGTTTTAGCAAAAGCCATCTATAAATGTGAAGGTTGTTTTGACAGCCAGTCATTCTGGATATACAGTATCCAATTCAGATTATATTTATTTTGTTTACTTTTCCATAGGTAAAAGCAGAAGTATTAAAAATATATAAAGTTATCTCACATTTTACTTGTTTTTATCAGGAGCAAGCCTCTGTGCATGTGACTGTACTAACTAGTGTAACTCATTTTACAGAGAAAGGCGTGTGGTGCTTCCTGTATGTGTTTATTTTATATGTCTTAACAGGAATTGAGTTATTTCCCTGTTTTCTCCCTAGCTTTATGACTATTAGTGCATGTTCTATGCATTACTCTGTTAACAGAACACCTATCCAAAAATCCCCAGATCAAATAATTCCTAAAATGTGTGACTAGTCTGTAACCCATTTGCCCCTGCTGTGGAGGAGTAGAGGGCGGCTGGACACAGCGATGCCTGGCATCACTGCTCCTGGCAGCGGGGAGCATCTGCCTTTCAGAGGAAGGTGGAGTGACATGGAGATGAACACGGAAGTGGTGGTATTAGTTCAGAGCAAGGGTCCATCAAACTCTACCTCTTCTGTCTCCAGGAGGGGCCTTATGCAGACACCTCAAGAATAAGAAGAAAGTAGGTATAAGTGGTAGGCTCAGTTGTGGTGTCCCAGTCTGGTATTGTCTTGCAGGAGAAAGGATGGGAAAATACAAAGATTAAAATTTTTTAAAAGTTCAGCAATTAACACCTTCCATTTAACAATCTTATTAAAGGAGGCAGGTTTTCACAGGAGTTCAAATACCATGTATATATTTACTCTGCTTACATGTACATTCCATAAAAAGGTGTGCCTATCTTTTTCTCCAGGCACTCTCTGAGAAATGTCAAAAGTGCAATTATACAAATAGACTACTTGGGACCCTCTGTTCACCTAGTAATTAACATAAATCATAATCTGGCAACAAACCTTATTTCTAGTCTTTATCATCTCCCACCAGCACACTTAAATGGCCAGACATCCAAATTGTGACTCTCCACTTGAAAGAATTTTTTTTTCTACAGATATATGTCTATACAAGAAAAATTTCTGAATATTACTCAGGAGTCGGATGTGGTTTAGTATTACCCTTTCTTTGTGTTAGTGATATCACTGTCAGTTAATGAGTGTGTTTAGCATTAATTTGTAGTAGGTTTAGCATCTTCTACAGAGAAAAAGTTGCAAAGAATTAACAAAAGAAACCCAATTTCATGAATTTATTACTAGTGCAAATGAGCAATATGAGAAAATCCTGAAGAATTCTACCAGATACTGCAATGGGGCATGCCATGAAATACGCTTTAATGTAATTGACATTGAAATAATTTACACTATTCCTGAAACAGGAAAATGTAAGTAACAGAAGGAGCCAGTGTGATATCCTCAGGACTTCTTCAAAACTGAAATGTATTCTGAAAGCAGAAGACATAGAACAAAGGTTAAACTCAAGACTTACAGAAAAAGGACAAAAGTCATAAAACATACAAGCAGGATCATCTACTTCCAGTAAAGAGGACTAGAGAAAGAAAGGCTTTAAAAAGATCTTTGTACAAAAGTGTTAATAAAACTGGAAAGTCACTGATATATATAAACTAGAAAGGAGTAACAATCTGAGCAACTATACATTCATCAACACATTTTTTAAAATCATTCTTTAAATTTTTTCCTTATTTCCTAACAGAGCCACAGTAAAAACTGTACGTTAAGTGACTGTGAGACAACACCCGCATCACTTGAACATGTGAAAACAATCGGATCTGGATGACATGCATTTTGTATTCACGAAAGATTTGACTAGCAGCTCTTTTTTAAATACTAGGATACTAGAACTAGATGAACTCATTTGCAAGTTTAATAGTTGTAGATTCTAAGTTTGTATTATTTCTTTGCAACATTCAAAGATAGGACAAAGGGTAATGGTTTTAACCTGAAAGGGGATAGATTTAGATTAGATATTAGGAAGAAATGTTTTCCTGTGCGGGTGGTGAGGCAGTGGCCCAGGTTGCCCGGAGAAGCTGTGGATGCCCCATCCCTGGAGGGGTTCAAGGCCAGGCTGGATGAGGCTTTGGGCAACCTGGGCTAGTGGGAGGTGTCCCTGCCCATGGCAGGGGGGGTGGAACTAGATGATATCTAAGGTCCCTTCCAACCCAAACCATTCTGTGATTCTATGAGTTTGCGTGCGTTTGGGAAAATGCTTGTACATTTTGGTACAAATTCAATACCTGTTAACGCGTAGTTTCATATTTGTGTTTTGTGTTCACTAATGCAAACTTCATTATGTTAGTCCTTCTATAGTACCTTTTGACAGTAGACCTCTGAACAATTTACAAAAGAGGTAAATAGTATTATCCTTCGAGAAATTGATGGACAGAGAAATGCAATAACTTCTCCAAAATTACTTTGGAAGTATCATGGTGTGTTTAGCATTTTACAGTTATTCTTTCAAACAGTAAAATCAATGGTTTGGATAGCAGACCAAGTGATTTAAATAAAAAAATAGGTGATACAGGAAACAAGATGTTCATACAGAAACCATCATCTGAAGACTATTTGCCAAAAGCTTTTAGAGGCCATTCTTGCGAAATAAGGATGCATTTTAAAAAATGAGATTCCTGTAAAGAATTTCAATAAGATCCTCTTCAAACTTGAACCTAATTCTTGGGGGAAGAGGAGAAGAAAGGGGGAGTCTGTTTCTGCTGGAGAATTTGTTTGATTTTATTACAATAATTGTTGAATCTGTATTTCCAGTTCTTAGGACTTCAGGGGGGAGAACAAGTCTAGCTCTGGTTACATCAAGACAAATGAAACAAGCTCAGGAAGTTCCTCCACCACTATAGTCGCTGAAAACAGGATCCACTCTGAATATTGGATGTGGTGTCTGTACTAGGAAGAAGCATGAACAATTCTGGTAAAGCAGTGAAAATAGGATTATTTGTGTGTCTGAAATATGTAAAACTGGTGCAGTTATTAAGAGCTAGATATTTACTGCAGTGCATTTATTTTTCAGGCTCATGAGTAGCTCTCTGATTTCAGGCTTTAGGAAAGAGATGCCTAGGGGATATTTTTTTAAAGTAAACATACAAGTAGCAGGATTAAACAAAGAAAAGTTTAGGTGATTAACTAAAGTTCCAGCACTTCTTACTTGCTCAAAATATTTGCAGCAAGTTCTATGAAGTAGAAAATGAAGGGAATGTGCTGTGCAATTTTTCTTTAGCCTTTTTGCAATGCAACAGGGCAATCGATACAAATCTTTGCAGTAATCATATATTGATTTTCCTAGAATATAACTCCATTTAAAGCATTTTTATCCCCAGGAGTGAAAGCGTTGGAGGCTATCAAAGGAGGAAGTAGCTTTCCTTGACCCCATCTGCAGTTCACATTGATTAACAGAGGCTAGGTAAAATAAATAAATATGTGTGAGAGAGAAGAAAGAAAAAAGAGTCACAGAAAGGTTAATACTGGCTGGGGAGAAACATAATTATAGTGCATTAGGGTTTTTGTAAAATTATTAGGTCAGGATAAGCTAACAAGTGACTTGGAGAAGGTGGATTCTTCATTAAGTCAGAGTTGAGTATTCCAATACCTATTTTTCACTGACTGTGCTGCAAATTCAAGTAGTGGGGAGCTTTCTAGTGGTCTACCCATGCGCACATGCGGGTGTCAGGGTAGCAAAACTGAGTTGAAACCGGTACGTTTTCACTTTACCCTGTAAAGGAAGGTCTGTTGTTATATACTGAGTCTGGTACAAATTCACAGTGAGTGCGCAGGGGTGGCATTGTAATGTAAAAATGTCCTTGCTGTAGATAGTTTTAAAAGCTGCAGAAACATCATCATTTATTTTATTTATTATTGGATGTTATGACAAATTATAAATAATGTAAGATAGTCTTTTAATATCACTTAAGTAACACTGAAGCAATTGAATTCTCCTACTGCAATATATTCAAGACAATTTTGAGTTTTTAACCACTTGTTTCATTCACAGGATGTACACAGTGGGTGCCATCACTGCTCAGGCAGGTGTTACGTTACTGCTCCTACACAAAATGTTAAACCAATACAAAAAAACTCTGCAATAAGCAGAGGCCATATGCCATAATTTTTTTAGGCAATTTTTTCCTCAAAGACACAGCCATTTGGATTTCCTGATTCATCCTAGATGCCCTAAAAGTCCCTACAGCCCATCCTTTGCAGCTTTCAGCTCTGTACTTTCAGTCTGGCAGTTTTACCACCTCTGCTGCCATTTCCTTCTGTGATTTTTGTGGCTCTTGTCCTCCTTTTCCAATGTTTTTGTGGCTGAAGCTAGGTTCTCCTAGATCAGCCTTTATTAAATTAAAAGGTGCATGTAGCCTCATTATCCTTCTTGGTGTGCTGTAGGTGATACTGTTTATTTTACCAGCAATTTCAGAGCTCTTTTGCTTCAGGCAAAGCAAGTACTAGACATTGTCAGATAAAGTACCGTATCTGTCAGCAGCGCTCTTGTGAATTAATCATAATTCAATAGGTTTACTAATCAAGATTTGGGATGAATGTTTTGATAGAGTGATCAGACTTGTCTAATCTATCATTACTTGACAGTTGCTTTAGGCAGAGTGCTAACTTGGCATTAGTATCTGGTTTGGATCAGCTTGGCATGGCCCCACTAGTAGGTAGCACCAGTTATTGCAGCAATGGACTTCTGCATAGATACTAATTGTAGTTCTTTCTCAGTTTCAAGAGAGACTGGAGTGAAGCTGAGATCAGGCAGTGCGCACCTATCCTGTAACACATTATCAAAAAAATTTTGAACCAGGAGTTCACTTTGTTATTTTCACAAATAACAAAAGTACTTAGAGCTTGTTGACGAATCTGAGACATGATTTATGGTAGCATAGGCAAACATTGCTCACAACTGAAAGGGTCACTGGACTAGAAAGAGATAAACTTAATATATTGTTAAGTGTTGCTAATTATGAATCCAGTCACGTCTGATGTCGCTAAAATTTGTTCTCTATTTTGCCCAGTTAAACATTCTTGGGGGTAATTTACAACATAGCTTGCAGCAATTTGCTCAATTTGAAAGCATAAATGAAAGCTTTCATTGTATATTGACATATTTTTCTTGTTAAGCAATGTTTAAAGTACTGATACAAGGTGCTGTAATAGTGGGTTAGACTGCAAGTGCAAGTTTGGTACATTGTAGTCAATAATGCATTAGTGTGGGAAAATGAAGAGAATTGATGTATCTTTTTCTTTAATATGGGTGGAGCCTTGTCTCCGTGTAGAAGAAGAAAACCTTCAACCATCAATGGCTAAATATAGATCTTCATTCCCATTTAATTTAATTTTAGGGTATGTGTCAGTAGTGTGAACACAATATATGTGTGTGTGCCGTTACCTTTGTCATCAACTCAACTCATATTCTTTCTGTCGTGCTAATCTTATGGTACTTGTGATTTTTGGGATCAGATAGCATTTACATGTTAGTGTGATGAGAAGTCCACTGTGGACTGTCCTCTGTCCGGTCGGTGGTTGTAGGTGATGCTTGTTCTTGTGCAGCAGGTTACTGTGAGAATTATGGAATATTTACATTCTGTTGAAGCCCTTAACACAGAGCTAAAACCAATCCCCTGCCAGCGGGGTGTAAGTTCTTCTCCCTGTGAACAGTTCTCTCTTAATCATTTGAAAATTTGAAATACATTAGGTAAAAGAAGAAGCCAAAAAGTACCAGTTCTCATATAGATATTCACCCCCTAAGCCTAGAAAACAAAAATATGCAGGTGTAACATTTTATATAGCAGAATCAGTGTCCAAATGCTTTACTGTTCCGGTTGTGAAGGAGTTTAGTACAGTGTAATGGCAACTTGCAGTGGTAATATTTTGGTAACAACAAGATGGGATAGGAAATAGACCCTCATTGAGTGATGAGCTTAGAAGACAGTGGTATAAATATTTGTGTTCACTTGAGGTTAAATAAGCAGTCATAATGCTAGCTCTTTGTGGCCGTGCTTTAGTTGTTTTCGTGCAGTTATCTATGAGCTCAGGAGCTCACTAGCTTCCAGTGTGCCTGCAGAGATGCTTGCTGAAGTCCTAATGCAAAGAATTCTTTAAAACTGCTATGAAGTAAGGATGCCAGTAGCACTACAAGAGTATCAATAGGGGAACTGTGTCAGAGTCAAATGCTCATCCACCTTTATTTAGTCAACTGCAGACAGCGAGGACAGTAACTGCTCTCAGTAATGACCGATGAGATACTTTCGTGGTTAACTTCATCGCAAGTGAAATGCCTTCAGCATCTGCTGCATGGCAGAGAGAACTTGAGAACTTTTGTATGCCATCCGGTAATGCAACACTGATCAGTAAAAACCAAACAAACAAACAAAACCAACCAAACTGGTAAGTGCAAAGAGAAATGTACTTCTAATTTTACCTTGTGGGACATTTAGCATAGCCTGGCAAGTTGGAAAAAAACACACCACCTGTTTATGATTTTTGTTTTAAAAATAATTTTTGGGCTTTTGCCAGTAAATACTCTGCTAAAAGCCAAAGTGAATATTATTTGTACTCACTGCTCATAAAATACCATAGGCCTGTTTCTATGGAGTGATGAGAATTACATTGACTTTGCCACCACAGGATTCCTTCTAATATCCTGTCAACAGTCTTATGCCCTGCATTTACTGCTGTGCTCAAATCCCATCTCTCCATAACATTTAAAAGGAATAACGAAAGGGCATCCTTTCCAGTATCAAGCTACTCCATCGTTTCATTTGTGCACTGAACTGCTGTTGATTACTTTGCAAGTTCCCTCTACTCGGTAAACTGGGCAAGATTTTTCTGTCCAAATTTAGATGAGGAAAGCTTTTTGATGATCAGTGAAGTACTGTGCATGTAAAGTGGTTCATTACATTTCCGTGGTTCATCAAATTCTGCAAGTTGAAAATCCCATTCTGGGGTTCTCCACTCACTCAAAACCCGACTGCCTTGACAGCCACCTTTGGCTTCATTTTCTTCTTGATACAGTCTAACATGGCACGCAGGAGTGCCTTGCTCATATGTGAGATGGATGATGGTCCTGCATGCTTACTACACTAACATGAGATTAATATAGATCAGAGGTTTGATGGAGATAATAAGAGCAGGCAGCCTTCACATACTTAATTCATCTGGATTTTTTTTCCTTTTTGCTAGTTAATGTATCAAACTAATAAATGGCAATGAGTCATTTTGGTTTTTTTTTTTTCTTTAGAATGCTAATAAATGTATTTGAGTTGACAGTTTTATAATAGTGAGGAGATAAAAAATGTTCTTGGTAAAAAGATGCTCCATGTGAATACTTGTATGCATTTCTGTTCACATGGTCATATATATAACACCTGTGTGATCCCCCGGGCAATTCAGTTACTCATTTTTCCTGCCAATTTGCTTGCTTCATTTTGATCTATGTTTGCTTTCATTTGTCAACTGACACCTTTAGCATGTTTTCCCATCAGTTGTTGTGAGAACATGAACGTTGGTAATTATATCAGTACTGCCCCATTGCAGGAGGACAGGCCAGACAGTTGTCTGGGACTGGTTTTTAACAATTATTTAACAGTTTTTTAACAGTTATTAATTTGTGATTTTCATGTGTTGCAGAATTGCTGATTGCTTGTCCATTTTTCTCATTGCAGATTTGTAGGCAGTAACTAGAACTCCTTCATTAAGTGCACATCCTCGTGGCTTCACTACCAGAACTTAGTGGTTGGGTGTTTTCCCCAGTTGATGTGTCTTGCCTCCCCTCACAGAGGCATCAAAAACCTAAAGAACGGTTCCAGTTTCTTGTGCCCCAGTTAGTCTCACCTTCCTTAGCTTAGAACAGAATTCCCTGGAGTCTGTGCATGCACATAACCACCATCGCTGTGTTGACAGATTTCCATGAAAGACCTTTATCATGACTTACTGGGATTCCTTAAGGGCTTCGTGCAAATATTCTTTGTAGTGTGAGGCATTCCTTATCGTTTCTACCTCGTTCTCATTACCACAACACTTCTGTCATCTGGATCCAGCTGCAGGTTGTTCTTTCTTTCTGTGCGGGCAGTCTTCTTCTGGCACTCTCTTCTGCAAAGGACCATAGGCCAGATCTAGATGGTAATTGTTCCCATTCATATACACCTTTGCACAAACAGGGTGTCCCAGAAGTGTCTTTGACAAAGTTAATTTTAATTTTAGTCAACTGATTCACCTAGTTTTCTTCCCCAGACCTCATGCTTTGTCAGTGGAGGCATTTGATGCAAGGAGTAACTTGACTTTCTGTGTATGTGAGACTGAACATTTCACCCAGCTGTTGTCTTTTTATTAAGACAAAACTCTAAACACATCATGAAACAAGCCAGAAACTCACTGAAACAGAATCATGTCATCTTAACAGGAACACATTTCATACCTGTGACCAGTAGGTGAAGCTCCATAACCCAAGTTTTAAATAAAACAAGAATTGTTCCTGTAGCGTTAAACAGTGCTACTGCTTTAAAAGACGGTTACCCCAAAGGGCTTATTACCACAATTTTCCAAGTCTTTAATTTATGATGTGCTCTATATTTTACTACCTTTCCCCAATTTTAGTTGTCTCAGCCCCACTTTTGAGTGCTGAAAGGTCAAAAGGTACACTGCAAAGGCTGTGATCATAAAGGCACAACAAGTGATAAAATGTTTAGACTATTTGAAATCAAGGAGTAAAATATAAAGCTATTCATTTCTGAAGTGCTTGTGCCTGTTTTAGAATCCAGCATAAAGCCTCTTTAAACGTTAGAGTGCATAATTAACATTTAGCATTTTATCTGCATTTTTTCATAAACGTCTAGAGCAGGACTTACTGGGAGTTCAATATGGGTACTATAGCAAAAGGTCTGTCAGGTCTTCAACCTGGAATCTAAATGTATGGGGTATGGCTTTTTGGTTTTATTTTTGGTTTGCCTTTTTTTTAACTATTTTTTTTTTTTAGTGTGTCAACTGCTAATAAAATATTTCCATTTATTTTAATGGGAGGTACACAGAAAAACAATCAGGAAATGTCACCATTTTATTTGGCAGTTTAAAAAAATAAAAGCACTTTCC
>WKFP01015337.1:2231081-2336885 GCA_011057875.1 Pterocles orientalis | reverse complement strand
CCCCCCCCCCCACCCCCCAAAAAAAAAAAAAAAAGTCAGTAGTTTTACAGAATCGCTGCTAGGCCAAGAGCAGTGCGAGCACCAGGGAATGGTGTGGGGCTTGATGTTTGGTGTATGAATTGCTGTGAGTAAAATGCTTCACAGTTCCGAGTCATAATAAGTACTGGACTATGTTGTGGTGGATCAAAAAGTCATCCTTAGTGTTATTACTCAATGCTAATACAAGCTGTTTTAACTCTTTCCTGGAAAGAAAAATGTAAAGGAAAGCAGAGTTAATTTGTTTTCTTTCCCCATTGACCCCCCTGCTAATATTGACAGTCACTTTGTAGCGTGAGTCACAAAGTTATCTAGGAACTTTAAGTCTGGTAAACCATGCTGACATTCTAGTGGGATCTTTTTTAATAAGTGTTTGGCTTGGGAATGTTTCTCAGCTTCCACGTGCAACATCCCTTCCTCAAAATCCCCTCCAAGGAGAAGTATTTTTAAAATCATAGTTTCATGTGTTTTAGTTGCCTTTGCAGTCCCTGGATGCGTTAGCAGGGTGGGGTGGAAGTGGAATAATTACCTAATGTTATCATATAGAATGTAAAGAACCAGACTAGGAAAAGCTGTGATTCTTCTTTTCTAAATCCTAGTCCTTACAAAAGCAGAGTGGGAGAAAAAATAAGGCAGCTATTGCTATGGTAAATAATTTGAGAAATATCCGTAATTATCCTTTATCCGTTTCATCGATTTCATGCAGAGTCATGGCTTTTGTGGGTTTTTAGTAAGGTTGGATGGGTCTCATAAGAAATTAATATGCTTTGGAAGATGTCCAAAACTTAGATTATGCTTTTCCTTTTTTTTTTAATGCTAGTTAATAATTATTGTATAGTTAAAATAGGTAGCAGTTGAGTCTTGATTAGGGTAGGATAAATCAGAACAAACGTTAATAACTTTGCATGGGCAAAACTACAAGTCAATAATAAAATATTGTTAATCAGTGGATTGATTTGGCCATAAAACAGTTGTATATTGATGCAACTGAAGCATTAAATTTGAACATTGTCATCTCTGGGTGTGTCAGATCTGAAGGCTACGTTGCAAGCTATGAATTCTTTAGTACTGATAGTAATCAGAGAAGGGGATTTTTTAAAGGAGATATCCACCCTCTACAGAATGGAAAGGGTAAAAAGTTCTCTAATTAATATGATGCAAGATGATCAAAGCAGATCATCAAAGTATGCAGTAGCTACTGTACCAGCTATATCTCTGCTAATGGCTCTTGCTGTCTGCCTGTCACTGAACTGGAGAGAGAGGGAGGGGAAAAGTAGTTCAGAGGACAAAGTAACGTGGGGTGAGATTATTTTCCCAGACACATTCATGATGTTTGAGTCCTGGGTCGTATCTGAAACCATAGGCTGGAGTATGATGATGAAATTTTAGATGTGTGGCTTTTACTGAGCTAGAAGTTGTAGTTTAGGAGATACACTGAGGTCCAGGTTTCATTATCCGGGAGGTAGTACTTGGCATAATGTTTGGTGCATTGATATTAGCCGTACTTTTATTCAGAGCCAAAAGCTTTGTCAGTCATTGTGAACAGCCAATCTTTTCCTCTTAGCAGCAAGTTTTCATCAAGTGATCTTTTATGATGAAGAAATTGAACTGAGATTAGAGGACTAATTTTTAATTTCAAAATGAAAGGACATTTGAGCTTGGGCACAAGGGAAGATGTCTTCTCTTTGCCTCTTTAGCACCTCTCAAATTCATTGGAAATGTTTATTAGTTTTCTGAAAACTGAAAAGGCTTTGAATTGTCAGTGGCACATGTACTCACACACAGAAATCTGAGAGAAGCTGAAACTTTTTTTTCTGTTTTTGACTGGCACTTGCAAGACACCAGCCAAGTAAATTGCAGTATGTGATGCAGTATGTAGCTGTGAACAGTTTCCTCCTCCTTTTTTTGTGTTCATATTTTATTTACTATATCTTGCTCTCAGTGCTCCAAATAATCTTAAAATAAATCTCATCCTATTTGATAGGAAGACCAACAGTTTCTTCCCTTCTCTTCTCTTCTCTTCTCTTCCAATCAAATTGAATATCTTATCAACCTAAAGCTAATCAGAGCGAGTCTCTTGACAATTCCACACAGCCATTACCTGGCTTTGCCCAGAATGCTTCCTCAAATCTTAGGGAAAAGGGAATGCCAGAGAAGTGAAAAAAAATGCCAATAGTCTGGTTTCAAAGAAAGAGATCTCGCTCACTCACCAGTGTTGCTTCTCTTGGGCATTTCTTCTGTGTACAGTTGCAGCAGTTGCTACTGTGGGCAGATGAAAAAGAGAGGGCATTTGAACAGGTCATTTCCCCCAAGTTTTAGAAAATTACAGGACAAACTGCATTTCAAAATGTACTTAGAAGACAGCAGTAAATATAAATTTCCATTGCGAAGCTTTGCAATGTTTAGAGTGCCATCACTTAGCAAACAACTTGCGCGCTGGCTGCCACTTCCAAATAGACCTGTTATAGATAGGAAACATTATGGAACTGTCATTGCCGTGTTTTCTATGGTAAATGAAGTAATCATTCAGCAGAAAAGAAAACCAAACAAAAGCAGGTGGTGTGGTGCCCGTTGCTAGCTAGGAAACAATTACGAAGCATGCCAGAGCAGCTTCAATAAGCAGAAAAGTTCTGTGATATTGTAACTTGCTAATGCTGTACTTCATGGTTACACATCTCAAATCAAGTCGGAATAATTAAAGATTGAAAGACCCTTTAATTTTTTTTTACATCTATGTGCATTATAATAACATATAGAACTCCATCTCTAACTGGGGTAACATTGTGTATGGTGATGAACAGATGCCTAAGTGCCTGAAATTAAATGAAATGGATGGCCCCTTCTGTAGTTGCAAACAGTAAAGAAAAGAGACAGAGACTTACTCAAGGCCATACGGTGAGTTCCTGACAATGCCAAGGTGAAGCGTTGCTGTCTTGGGAATCTCGATCCGGAGCTCACTGCCTACCTCAAATGCAGAGATGCTCCAGCTGCCCACAGGCCACCACTTTGGTTTTATGAGCTCTGAACATATTCGAATGGTACTGTGGATGTAGGATGGAAATTCTTACATTGTTACTTTTATAAAATATAGCTCACTAAAAGACGAACTGAACGTGAAAAGTAACCATTTTATTCCTGAGTGATTGTTTCCTCTTTGGGCTCTGTAAAAACAACAGTGAGGGCCGAGTGATTTGATCACCATTAAGTGCAGTAATTTGTCTGAAATTATCCTCTCATTATGATTCTGAAAACATGACAGAATAGGAAGAGGGGACAAGTTACACCTGCTTTTAATAATTCATTTTAACATTGACATGTGAAAGAAAAATCTCCATTGGAGCTCAGAGGTTGAAAGCTATTTCGTAGCACAAGGAAGCAACTTGTTTGCAGTGTTTCCTTACTACGAAATGTTTAAAGCGGCAGAAAATAAATTAATAAAACAGTGTGAAATAAATACAAATGTATTGAAGGGATTTGGAAGTTGCAATTTGTGAACAAGTCTATATGAGGACAGAAGTGAGGCCTGGAGTATTTGTGTAGAAATTGTTCCTCTTGGGCTGCAAGCTGCTTTTAGGTCCACATGCTTCTTTCATCCACGTGTACCAAGAAGTCTGTGCGCAGAGGAGGAGAGAAATGTGGCCCTTTATGATGAGTGAATTGAGAGCTCAAGTACACAAAACACTGTACTATTAGCACAGCCCAAGACCAAAGGTATTGCAAATTAATTGAGCAAATAAATTTGTGTACAGTTGGCATGTCTGTTCTTACATGAATCAGAAGGAAGAGTTGGGCAGAGATCCTTTTAGGAAGAAAAGAAAAACATATGTTAGTTATTGTATTGAGAGGATGTTTTTATGAGAAAGGGGATGCTGCTTCATTAATAACTCTGACATGTCACACCAATCCTGGTAGGTCTGATAGATTAAACATGAACCTCTCATTATTCAAGCAGCTGAAATGTATTGGCTGCTTTACTCACCTAATATTTATTCCTTGCACAGTATAACTGCAAAATTGACATCTTCTTTTAAAATTGTTTGGCTGTAATAAATATAAAACTTTCACCACTGATGTAAAGCATTGCTAGCTGGCATAATTTCATATCCCTTTTTAATTATTCTTGACACTGTGGAGAAACATCTAATATAAATCTGTAATGTGCTCTGATGACAAACTACACGGTTGGAAGACCATGTAATCTCTCCACAATTAATTAAAGTGCACAGAGCTTTTTCTTTCCCTCTTTTTTTTTTTTTTTAACTCCACCCCCCCTCCCCCCCCAGCAACCAGATGCCACTGACTGGCTCAAATAACATTGCTGTCAACTGTAAAAAATTAAGATCCAAACCCTAAGAAAGGTACTTAAATAAAGAAACCAGATGCCAGGTTATTTTTTTTGGTATTATGGCATACATCTTGGTGGAAGGCACTATTGTTCAGCATCTGTAGCTTTACATACTTAATTACTCACGTAACTTAGCAAATCTGTCGGCAGTTTATTTCCACAAGTATCTGTCACTTCGGCAAATCCTTTATTAAAAATTGAGCAATGCCAATCGGTGTGAACAGTTTTGGTTTTAAATGGGTGTGGATCTGCTTCAGAAGAGCTTCGGCTCCATGCTAGAAATGGTTAGCAATGCCGTTGGGCTTTTAGGACACATGGAGTCGATCAAATGCAAATTCATAATAATTTTTAGGCAACATAAGAATGTTGTTGTAACATTTACTGACTGTAATAACACTGCCAATGGAAGACAGGTTAATAAAAGGTGTTTATTAAATTTTACTGTGCCACCATTTGACTTTTGGTGGTGAAGTCTATAGTCACAGGGAACTGCAGGTGCAGGTTAATTTGCAAGATAGCAACAAAAGTTCAGATCCTTTTAATTAAAGTTAACAAGAAAAATTTGCGTGAGCACACTCCAATTTTTCATTGACTTTACAGTATGAAAAAATCATCTCAAAGTTATTATTTAACATGGATATTTTATAGAAATGTTTGAAATATGTTAATGTATTTTCTGCTGTTTCTGTAAAAATAGAATAAAACAGATAATGTGCTAGTGTCAGTGGTTTTCCTGCCTACCTAGCAAGTGTATTTAGATCAAGAAAATAAAATGGCTTGGGGTTACAGTTATTTGGAAAAACTCCACTATGCTTCGTCATTTCTCAGTTAGGATTGCTTTATTACTTAAAAAGATGTTTTCAAGCATCATAAATTACTGTTGTTGTTAGTTGGAGCTTTTTCTGGGTGGAATGTGCAACTGTTGTGACAAGTAGAGAGTGAGTTTCTGTCTGCTACGTGCGATGCAGCCTTGCCCTTGGTGCTGCCCTGCGCACAGTACCGACCATAGGGCAGATGTCATAACCTTGATCTCTTCAGGATTAGAAGCGTTGTGTAATAAGTATTTAGTCATGGAAATAATAATAAATATATAACTTTATCTCAGTTGATGGTTTAGGATGCAGTGGAAGGTGTGTGGTTCTGGTGTCCTTTGGAGAGGTTTCATTTTGTGCAATAGCATCCGTGTTAGGGAACTGTTCTCCAACTCACCAGCTTGCTGGTTCCCATTTCACTTCGTGCCACTGTTCACTCACTCCTCACGAATAACATAGGTCAATAGGTTTACTGTATGTTTGCTTACTGCATGGCATATTTCTTAAAAGAAATGTATTACTCCTGCTAGAGACGGTGGATTTTTTTTCTCCTGCTACTAGACAGTTGGCACAACTAGATCCTAAACTACGCTGTACTTGTTAATGCTCTTGGAGAGAAAACAACTCCTCTTTAGCAAAAAGCACTGACTCATCAGCTTTGTAAGCATTCAGATTGAGCGCACAGTGTTTCCACTGAAACACTTTAAAACAGAGCAGTCAAAACTACAGAGCAGTTCATTGGGGAGTGTGGTGGTTTAAATTCACATAAAACTGATGCAAACAATGTATAAGCTTTTGTGTGCTGATTATTTTTGCTGTGTTTTTTTTACATACTTTGTGTTCCGTCAGGGGGTTTCATGTCTTCTCAGTGATTACATGTTTGACTCATTTTATCTGGGGTTATTTACAACATAATCATGTTATTTCTACTTGCATTAGAGTTAAGGGATTTGAAAACTCTGTTAGGAACTATGGATCAAATTGCACTGTCAGGTACCTTCAAGAAATCCCATTAGTTTCACCCATTTTAATGGGTCGTAGCTGAGAGAGCACGTTGAGATCCATACAGATGCATTTACATACAAGACACTCCTTGAAACCATTGGCAGGGCAGTGGTTCCCCTGGCAGAGCCCAGCAAGGCTGCCGCAGGCTGGCTCCCCCCCCCGCACGGCGCAGAGCTGTCTTTTCTCCCAAAACATCAGGAACAAAGCTAGGTGGCATAAAGCTTGTGTATGAAGAACATTCCAGTTTGGGCAAAATCAACATTTTGAGGGTACAGTAAGTGCCAGGGGATTTTGGTGACCACAAATGGTTAGGAACTGGGTTTTACATCTCGTCTGACCAATGGTTTATGATGCGCTGTGGTTTTTGCTTTGCTGTAACAACATGTTTTTTAGGCTGTTTAAAGTATTTGGCTTGCAACACCTCAGAGGCATGGGTTAGCTCGCAGTAATGCATACTTTGATGTGCCTTATTGTTAAATTATATAGTGTATACAATATTTCATTTTATTTAATACAAATCATTTTTATTTACTTAAAAGGAGCAAGCTGTCTTATTATATGTGTTTGGCTTAGAAACAAAGGAATTATATTCTTTTAAGAGGTGTTATATGTTTTATGGTTACTGAGAGAATAAATGGCCTTTTAATAGGCATTTATATAAGTGGGATCCATGTCTCCACTTTATTATATATTTTCAAATAATTAAAAGTGCTGTACAAATGCCATATGATAGCCTTACAAAAAAGAGGGAAAGCCCATGTGGTTTAAGATGTCGGGGAAAAAAAATCATGTTTCTTGGGGAGGGGAGGAGGCAGAAAGGTTTATTAGGGTAATTTAATTTCTACTGATGCTACAAACATGCATCGGATGAGGATGTGGGAGTTCAGATGTAGGCGCTGCTGGTACTGTTCCCTACAGTGACCTGTTCTTCATTGAGACAGTCAATTGACACAGACGCCAGTGCATTTATTACTGAGTCTACTGTAAATGAGACTTTCAGGCTTGCCAGGGATAGATATTTTTCCTGTGTTCACCACTATCACACATCACATTTGAGGGAGAGGGAAAAGGAACTTTTAAAACAATAATATCAAACAACTTGGAAAAAAATGTTAAATATTACCATATGAAGAACTGATTAAATTTGTATGGTTTTCTTTCAGTAAAAATTGATATGTGATGAAACACAGTGCAGCTGGATAACTTGTTTTGGCTAACGTTCCTGTGTTCTCTGATCTCTTTACCCAGCTATATATAAAAAAAGAAACCATATCAGCCTTCTTGTTCCTATGGTACAAGCTGTGACTTAAATGCCCCCTTTTCATTTACCCCTTACTGTCTGGACTGTAAAAAACTTAACATGAGTTTGCCAGAGGATGTTTATCTGTACATCATCTTCATATTGAGACCTACTCTCAAATATTGTTTTTGTAAGTTTACTCATTGCAGTTTTGATGCATTTAATTTGAAAAACTACTGTACTTGGGTATTTGCAGTTCAGCAATGCCAGGGAACTGATGAGCAGATGCTGCTCATTTCCTTTTCACTGTTGCCCAGAGGCAAGTATGTTCTGATAGCTGGTAACTGAAGAGTAGGTCTCATGTTTAGAAGTTGTCTTGTTCTGTCCTTCAAACTCTATGGGATCTTATAAACGGTTGTTAATTAGTGAAAACACCACAATGTTTAGGTACCTCTTCCTGTTCTATTGCAATGCTATTTTTATTTTTGTTTGTGTATATACACTGAGTTTATGATAGTGATATTTTTGGTGTTTTGAAGAAACTCAGGAGCAGTTTTTCTATGAGGATAACATTTTCAAACAGTCAACTCATTTTTAAAGAGCATAAAAGCGCTGTCAAAGTCATAAACTTAGGCTTGTCACTATCAGAGGTGATTTTAAAATTTGTGTTCCTTATGAATATTCCTCAGTACCTGAAATGCAGGAGTGTGAATTTAGACTAGTTTGCTTATTTTAAATTCCTTTCTTCAGCCAAATGTCCTTATATTGCAGGCTTTTTGGCTGGCACAGGAAGATCAGACTTCCTGCTCATTGATGTAGATAGAATTTTTCTTTTATTTTGGGAGTGGCAGGGGGTTGCTACAAAGTTTAATTTTCCATTTTGTTAACTAAGAACATATGCCAAGGGTCTTGGACTCTCCGAAGTACTGACTGACATAAAATACAATGGCAGTCCAGCATGGGCTGGGGCTGGAGAATCTTGGAAACTGTCCCACTAGATACTGGAAGGCTGCAGGTTTTTTTAACTGGGATAGATAGCCTGGGTAATTTGCTCCTCACTTTGGCACACTCTGTTTAATTGCAACTACAGCAGAGCAAAACCATCTGCTAAAGTGATCAAGGTCGGAGTTTTTGAGTTATGAACGTTAGAGAAAGTCATAGATGCAGTTCTTCTTGTCATTCCTTGTGGTGGAACCCCACGGAGATCTACCCCATCCTTGGTAGATCGTGGTTGTCTCTGTTGTTTGATAAGTGCCAACCATGTGTTCCATCCTCCTGCCAGTCCTGTGGTACCACAGCTGCTCGCACACTGTGCTGCTTCTGCCGGCTCTGCTTGTCCGTGTTGTTCCTAACTCTTCCATATTTTTCAAGGGTGTTTGGTGCAACACTGGAAAATAGGAAAAAACTAGAAAAAGTTTCATGAGCATTGTAGGCTCTGGTTAGGGACTGCACAAATTGGAACAGAGAGAGCTAGGAGGTTTTCCATAGTTTCTAACAAAGCTGTATTTTAGCCATTTTAGTCAGATTTTCTGTTTTTGCTGCTATCAGATAGAACATTTTTCTCTTATGAAAAGTTTGTGCCTGTGGAATCCTTGGATTGTCAGTGGGGACTGCAAAAGCGATGATTCATCTGTTCTTGTGTTTGCCACCATGCATCACTCTCTGATGGCTTCCAAACCATTCTTCGTTCTCCAACACAAGCTTGCTCTGCAAACGTCTCCACAGATTTCCTTTTTTCCTGTTTAGAGTACTACACTCATATGGAAAAGAGCACAACTTTCTTAAAAAAAATTCTATAAGCCCCCCAACAGAGAATTAAATAAGAATAGGGATTTAGATCCCTGCAAGAATTATCTAGATTAAAAAGCAAATATCTGCAGTTAATATACTATTAATACTCTAATTCTGCAGGAGCCCTTCCATTCATATTAATTTAATTCTCAGTAAATTCTAATGAACTTTTATATTAAAATAGTTAATTTTTCTGCTTCAAGTGAGGAGGGGTTATTATTGTTTATTGAATGTCAGGACAGAAAAGATCGCATGTAGCTTTATCCCCTGAACACTAACAGCAGAATTCTGACATTCTGGTGGTGTTCTCATCCTGTTTAGCCTTCCTGAACATGATAGTTATATAAGGATATTATCCCTCCTTTTTGTCACTGCTAGCACAGTCATACACGTATGGATTTTTTCATGCTCAGAGTTCATTCATACTGTGTAACTCAGAACAGAACCTACCTTTCTTGTCCAAACCCTTAGTGTGGAAATGAAGGCTGATATTCTAAGAGCAGCAGTCAGTAACTTCTTTAACTCTTTCAACAAAATTCTGATGCAATGGTAGGCATTTTCTGTATACACGAAGAAAGACCATGGCCTTTTATGCCCTTTAAAACTTGCTTGTTTCATTTTTCTATCTTATCGTTGCTACCATAGCTCTCTTTCTGTTGGTACCGTATTGTCGCATTTGTGCTGCCAACTTAACTTTCTAGGGTAAAGAGTATCTTAGTCATAAAAATATAAAAACTGCTGTGAAAGTTCAGGTGAAAGGTCCACCTAATTCAGAAATCCAATCTGAACTGTGCCCAGTTTTGAAAGCAGAGAGAGGATACTGGAACACAAAACTGGTTTTCCACATCTGAACCTTACTGGACATTTGTGTGAGGAAGATCTGGTGTAGCTAAGTGGGAGCTAAATTTGTTGGAATACAGTAGAACATTGTAAAAATAACTTAAAAGTTCACATGCAATTCTGTGCCCATAATTTCATTCACATGCGGGTGCATTAATTCTGATTTCAGCACGGCATGGTGTATGTGCTGTGTTCTGACTGACAGCCTAAAATTAGAACTTCAGTTTGTACAAATAAAAACAAATTATTTAATAGAGTTACAGAACTGAGTAAGGAATTATATACATTCTGTGATACTTTTGTTCACACAAGAGGAATGCTGTATTTGTTTTCTTTAGTAAGGTTCGCTCTTTAGATTTGTAGGATAAATAATGAGCCTCATAAACTCAATAACTTTTGCAAGGCTCAATACCTTTTTTCTGTAAGAGCATCATCTGCTCTGTAAACAGTAGATTGTAAAAGAACAAAAAAAAAAAATCTCCAGAATTACTGACACCCCCAAAATTGCCTTCTGTTGTCCTAAAACCCAGCCAAGCAAAGTACTGTATGAATGTGTGTATGGGATGGTGTGTTTTCATTGGAAAGAAAAAGCATTTACTTTGAAGAGTATTTTAGAATAGCTTTTACATTTTTTTCTTTAAATAACATCAGTCCATAACTATAATTCACTGGAAGGAATGTATTTGAAAATGTTATGTATGTGGTGCATAACTTCTGAGAAGGGGCTACTGCCCGAACTTTGTGGCTGCTGCTTTTGTTTTTTCTAAAATACTGACTCTGACATGATACAGAAACAGCAGAAATGACCCAGAGAAGGTATGAATCAGCTAAAACAAAGGAAAGCAAGTGCAAGGAAACAGTAAAAGAAGTTTTTTTCTATCAGTTCAAGGTCTTGTCCATCTGCTCTTAATTTATCGTCATGTGGAGGTTGGATCTTTCGCTGCTGTTAGGCCACGCAATGAATCAAATCCTGTTTCCTAATTTCCACCATTCTAAGTTATGGTCCTAGGAAATGGAGTTCTGCAGTTTCTTCCCTCTCTTCATGACAGCTGGAGGAAAGGAATGAAGTGAAGAGAGGAAGGTGGCCATGTAGACCTTTCCCATGAAACCTGCCTCGGTCCCTGATTCTGACCTGCAGAAACATTGGTGTTTTGTGTGTCTCTGACAGCCTTTGGGTAAGGACACTCTGTGGCCATTGTGTGCTGTCTTTATTTGTATATAGCTCTGAAGAATTTGCGTTATTTTTGATAGATACTATCCAATATTTTAGTGGTATTTCTTAGAAATTAAGGTAAAAATGTTCTGTGGCTGAATAAGAAAGCCAGGTGTCTTGCTTCATGCATTACTTGGCTCCTTTTTCCAACAAAGTCAAAATTGTATGAAAACCTCAGAGTATCCTTTTCAGATTTTATTTGATGATTTCAATATGCCCAATTTCTTTATTTAGATCTTGTTGAGTTAAAAATATGTATAGTTGGGTGGGAATTTAAAATAAAATTTGGATTCAAAAAGTCTCCAAACCAAGTTCATGGATCTGCTTGAAAATGAACTGCTTCTCATGAGGTGTGAGAGGAGTTTGGTACAAAGGGACAAATCTCTGGGTATTAGGTCTGCCGTAAAGGTAAGGAGCCCAATTCTCTGCTCCGTTGTGTTCTCCCAATGTCTGTATATCAGAATATCAATTGCTGCAAAGTTAGAGTGCTCACACTTCACTGTGCTGAGTAGGCAATGTGCAGATAAAAACAGTGCGAACGTAAGATATTCCTGGGATGGCAGAGCAAGGGAGGTTTTGGCAGATGCTGTTTAGATCTGGTTGGAGTGCCTGTGAATGGTATGTGATTCCACCAAGAGTATGTGATGCTTATGCTTGGTTTCAGCCTATAATTACCTGATGAGGTGAATATCTGATACTTTTAGTTTCAGCAAGGGTGTTTTAAAATATAGATAGCTTGATGGGCCAAATTCAGACCACGTGTCACTCCACAGCCCAATCTCATTTGAAGGAAAATAAAGGCTGCACAACAAGAAAAGACTTTGAACTCTTGTGTTAGGTGTTGCAGTAAAGTATCAGCTAAATAAATTACCTTTATTTATTGTGTTGAATCTCTGTAGGAGACTTCCCGAAAAAACATGTTGAGAAGATGCAGTTGTCTCAATTCTCGGAAGAGCTTTCCAAATTAATTTTTAAAATTTAAGTCATTAATTTATTTATTACATTAAATTTACGTAAGCTGTTAAACGTAAATGCTTCACTTTCCAGGGGAACCTAAATCATTTGGACCTGGTGGTGTAACCCTCTCCCATTGGAATGGGAAGAGTTTACAGCAAGGCACGGCTTTCTCCCGCGTGCAGTCAGCACGCAGCCCCTTCTCTTACCCGTCCTGGTGTGGGTTTTTCCATGAACACTTTTTGCTCTTTAGTTATTTGTTGTAATTATCAAGTTCATTTTTCTCTAATAGATGTGATTAAGTATATTTAGCACTGTGTAATGAGTTTTCTGCCTGGTTGCATTCTGGCTAATAAGGAATTCCTCAGAGTCTCTTCTGACAGCTGCTGTGGATCCCAGGTTTGCGCTGCCACAAGAGACCTCTTCCCTGAATTGCTAACATTAGAGAAATTAACTCGGTTAGACTAACCATAAAATCTGGGCTGAAATTTGATTACTAATAGATCTTGTGTTAGCTTTCAGCAGCACAAATACGGTGGTGTTCTCATGCACAGAAAGACCCACAAAAAATCATCAGAATTCAAAAATACTTTTGCATTCACACGTAGTGAATATGCAGAGTGCTTTGTGGAGGCTGTCCTGGTGGAAAAACCTGATTGAAAATAATAGTAGCAATAATTGTTCAGTGTTATTGTTACGGTAGTCTCTCTTTTCGTTCTTACGATCTATCTGCTAACTTACCAGTCTGTGGACAATACTTTTGTTACCTCTTATTATTGTACCAGCTCCCAAATTTGTGAGGCTGAAAATGATGGGGAAAATGGGTAATTGGTGATGCAGTGCTGTGGTGTAGTTGCTTAGCAACAGTCGCTGCAGCCTCTTCGCAGAGTCTCCGGAAGGGGGATACAGAGACAGGAAGATGAAATAAATACACTTTCAGCGGGGCTGACTTTGTAAGAGATGATAAAGCCTGTAAGTTGTTTTTCTGCTAAGTGCCAGTGACTGTGGGAAAAGTCTTCTGTAAACAGACCCTGCAAAAAAGGAAAAAAAACAGAAACTGGTCATTTGGCTTTATGATTTGCTAGAACATAGTAAAAATATAGCAGTAGATATATTTTCTTGCTAATTGTGAGCCCATGTTATATTGTGAGGTATTTTCTGCGGTGGTGCATAATCGTTACAGAAAATGCGTGATCATAACCATGTGTCTTCTATTTATCACTAGAATTGGGTACCAAATTCATGGAGAATAGGGACTGAAAATTAACACCAAGTACCTCTGAAATCCCCTGCTGGTATGTTAATTACCTAAAGACTGTTCATAATAGGGTTAGTGATAATGTAATAATTGTGGATGGGGCACAATTTTAAACTCCTTTGAGATCTGAACAACTCTACGTTTAGGATCCCCCCAGTATTAATTGCTAGGAGCTATATTTCAGTCCTGTGCTGTTTTATCCAGTGAAATATTTTGTGTAGACTCGTGTGATTGCTGAAGTACCACAGTGCTGTTTATGGCACCATATATCCCACACCCCGGAGCCTTTGAATTCTGCTGTCCTTGAAGCCTCTGTGAGGACCGGGGTATCGCACCTTGCTACATTATTTAGGACAAAATCTCAGCCTTTAGAGAGCATAAAATGCAAAAAGGAGTAGGAAGTAAGTTGGTGCAGATATATCCAACTTGGTTAAGGGGCTCTTATCTGCAGGAACCAGTGACACGCAGGGTTTTTCCCAGTGCTAGTTATTACTGCTGGTCAGTGCGGCTTTGCCATTAGTGTTGGAGCACCTAGATAAGGTGGATATATAGGAACGAAGACCAGATAACATGAATGCAAACAAAGAAATTTAAACCTTTTGACCTCCTTTGTACTTATTTTTTTCGGAACTGATGCTTAAGCAAACGAGCAAAAAGGGGTTGCATTTTGGCATGGTTCCTTTTGGGGAAAAATAGGTTTAGAAATTTAGAAAGCAAGACCTAATTATTTAGGAGTTTGTATTGCTTTGCTTTTACATTGATGTGTTTTACAAATGATGCTGCACTCATCATAAGCCTGGCCCTAAAATTGATCATAAGACACTGCATATCACAAAAGCAAAGAGGTTTCGATCTCGGTGGGTGTCTGCTGGTTCATTTTTAGAAGGTCAGATTGATAGACAATATCTCACAGCCTAGATAGTGACTCTATCAAACTAATTCTTAAACACATAGTCGTACAATGAATTATTCCTGTCTTGGAAGTATGGTTTATGACCTTTGTGCCCCAGGTATTATTGCTGATTATTATCTGAGAATGGGCAGCAGTATGCGTTTTGTTTCATTGGGTTTTGCATTGTGGTGTGTTGGGGTTTTTTTTTAATTTTAACTCAACGTGTTTTTTAAATAAATATATTTTATGAACCATTTAATGCAGCAGATTTCTGATCAAATAAATTTGTGTTATAGCATGGTAATAAAGAACCGCTCTTCACCTTTCTTTTCTCCTAGAGGTTATTGTTTAAACTAATATCTCCGGTTGTACAGCTAAATATTTTCGTGACCTTTTGTTTTCTGTTTTTTTCATACTGATTTGCAGAAAAGTGTGAGCATTTTAGAATACTATAATTTATTTTGCAAAATCTTCACTTGCTAATTGCCAGCTTTTTAAAAACCAAATGGTAGAATTCTTCATATGAGGCTGCATAAAAGATGGACCTATTTTGTGTATAGAATATTGCCTGTCCTTTAGATCTATGTGTTTTGCTTATGGAATAAACCGAAGTAGGAGAGATAAACTAATATTTTGTATAAGCTCAGCCAGACAATACACATGATAAAGATGTTTCATCTTCTTATGTATGCAGAAAATATGAAAAATTGTAGTTTACACATATTTTCTCAATTCAAGTGTAAAATTGGGCCCCTAGATTGCCCTGGGCCACGGTGGTTGTGTTAAAGAAGCACTATTTACCTAGCAGCTGAGTGAAAAATGATCAGAATATTAGACTCATCTAGGCCACATTAAGGAGCCATTGCATTTCCCGACAATTTTATGCTATCTCAATATGAAAACAGAGCAATTTCAGCTCATATCAGGTTATGATCGGCAATTACAGTTGCATAATTCACCTAGTCGTCTCTTTTCAGGGCCTTTATTTTCCCTCTTGGTGACATTCCTGAGAAAGTGCCTGATAAAAATGTCATATATCATCCTGGCTTTAAAACTCGTAAGGGGGTAATCTGCTATGCCTTGCTGAGCCTATATTCATCACGAGATTTTTGACTTGGAGGGGTCATGACACTCATAATTTCCTTTTTGATATTGTCCTCACTAGATATGACAAGGGGCTGTAAAAGCTCGGTTGTATGCCGTGGTTAAGAGCCGTTCCAGTGGGGCTCATCACCAGCAATAACAGTGCATTACTGTGGATTGTGCAGTAGTTGGCCGTTTCGAAGATAATTAGATTTGATGTCAACATTTCTTTATCACCTGCATCCTTTTGTGCATCTGCGTGTCAAGTTGTTATTTCCGGATTTATTAGCACCCTCACAGCTACTATCTATCTGTCAGCCTGTGTGGTGTTTGTGTTGACAGTTGTAAAGTTAATTACTAGTACTAATGAGCATCGGGCTTTTGGTGGACATGGCATTTTGGGCATTTAAAACTGTAATTAGATTTTTTTTTTCTTTTCCTTTGTGCACAGCCACAGGAAAAATGCGTAAAAAGAAACCCAAACCGAGCATCCTGACCTCAAATCTCTATCTCCAATTTGGCATTGTTTCCAGTATCTCTAATTCAAAAAAACTCAAAAAGGCAGCTTTGTTTGCGTCTTACTATTTTTGCTTTTCATCATTAATGCCATGAATATTTGTTTTATTATGTTATCCAAATTGTTCTTAAAAAAATAAGCTTTATTTTCAGATTACTTTAAAAAAGCATGTCCAGATAGTGTATCTATCAGTCGTTCCCTGTTCTGTGAAAGTATTTGTATTTCAGCATGCAGTCAATGTAAGTATTGTGTTTAAATATAAATTTGTAAGGACGGCAAAATTAGCCCATCCCTGATCCCTCTCATTTCAATGTAGTAATGTTTTACACCCAGGGAACACAGAGGCACTTATTGTTTATTATACTATCGTAAATCTAGAGTAATTTCTGTGAAGTGGGATTAACACAGATGTAACAGAAAGAAGAATTTTGATACTGATTTGCCTTGCGTACATGTTAAATTCCCTATCCTGTAAATCATATTACCAGATCTTTTATGTGATGTTCCAAGTAACATATAACTCATAGGATTTAGAATAATGGTACTTATATGTGACATATACTTTATGTAAGTATATTGTTTATTCTACTGCTGCAACTAGGAACCACTCCCTTGCTGCTGTTTCTATTTACTTTCTATTTATCATTATCTGCCATTCTGTTAAACAACTACCCTTCCCAGACATAAATCATCTGTAAAAATACTCTGGCTCAGAGAAAATTTCACCCTGGCACTGAAATGATGAGATAACCATTTTCATCTCTTGTTGAAGCATTGAGATTTATTGGGCTTTGATGGGCTCCAGACCAGACATCATTCTCTGCTAAACAGACTCCCACTTGCATTTATTCTTATTGCATTTAGCAATTCAAAATGGAGCTCCCCAAGTCCCTGCAGAGCCCCTTCCCAGCCTAGGTGGGGCACGGGACATCAGTGTTATTGCTTTCTATTAGATAAGGAAGGGACACACACTGAAGCATATGGTGATTCAGGTGATTTTTTATTTCCGTTTAGCAGTGATGACAGAATGTCATAGTGAAATGACTTCAAAAGTCATTTTTCCCTCTGCCCTGGTTCTGCAGCCTTGTCCCTCGAGGGCACTTCCATTGTACAGTTATATTAATTCTGCTAACTTTCAGACTTCATTGCTGACAATGGGCCTTTTGGCTTTCTCAGACTATTACATTAAATTTCCCATCAAACCATGTCAGCCTCTGAGGTCAGAGATTCTGCAAGAAGCTTGAGATATTTTGCCTTTTGACTTCATGGGCAGGTATTTCTAAATTGCTTTTAGGTTTGTTTTCCCAGTGTCAGAAATCATATTGAACCTGTCTGAAAACTCGGACAGTAGCTGCTCATCAGGTGAAGGACGAGCGGTCCGCGGGGTGGGGAGGGTGTGTGCGGACACCCAGACACATGTTTGCTGGAACTCTCCTGTCCTCGGTCGCTCCGGCGTTAAGGGGGATCAGCCACCCCTAGTCCAGCTGCATCTCTCGAGGCAACAGAGTTTGACCATACATCTCACACACGCACACGGTCATTCTTTAAGGGTTCATCTTCTGAACAAAAGGCTTTTGTTTTATCTCAGTGCACATTTAGTGTTAACTAGTGTTACTATTCCGCGTTTTGTTCAGCATCTTTATTAAAAAAAATAGGTGTAATATTCTTCAGTTCCCAGTTAGGGAAACTGAGGCACGGGGAGGTGAGCTGCTTCAGCGGGGCGGTGGAGGCACAGGAACGCAGGGACGCTCCTTCGTGGAGTCCTGCCAGCTGGCGTTGTCTGGAAACAGTTACCTTGAAGGCATTTTGAAGAATTAAAGTACAGTGGGCTTAAGCAAAGCAAAACTTATTTACATAGAACATGGTTCATGGAAGAATCATCGAAATCCTAGATTGTACTGTGTGACCATGAAATAGTTTTTAGATTATTGAGCAAGCTTTGCTGCTGAAGCATTCTTTTTTTTTATATAGTCATCAAGATATTCTCTGCCTTCCCCAAATAACATAAATTGTTTTAACTTGGTGGATTTTTTTCTCCTTGGAATAATTTTACATTATTGGGGGGGGGGGGAAGGGTATTTAAGCCAGCCCTCCTTGTTGAATAAGATTTTTGATTTATCACAGATTCACACCCAGTGTTGAACTGAATAAAATGTTATTTAAAAAAAAATGTTACTGCATGCAGAATGCAATTAAGTAAAAAATATAACAAAATTACAGGAATTAAAAAACAGGCTTTGCATGATAAAAACACATCAAGAAATTAAGAGCTTGGATGGCATATAGAATTTGACAAAATTCAGTATGTACAGCTATCTTAGCCACTATTTTGAATTTGTAATCATGGTTTCTGTATTTAGAAAAAAAGGAATTCTGCGATGTTTTCTTCCCCTCAAACTCTATTATTTAGAAATAAAGCAGAGGAACAGACTTCTCGGAGAAAAATATTTTGGCCTGAAAACAACCTCTGCTCATTTTTTGTGGTAATTTTAAAGGACTGGGGTTAGAACTGTCTTAATTCCTGACGGAGAATTACATTAATATAGGGGAATGCGTGTACAGAATAACGGGTGGGTGGCAGGGCTGGGGAAAGATGAGCTTAGAAAGGCAGTGTTGATGTGTTACTACCTGCTTGCAGCCATAAGGCTGGGGAATCATTTGTGACACTCTGGGGACAATTTTGTCACCCTGGCAGTAATGCTGTTATGCACCAACTTGACACACAGGAAGAATCCATAAAGACAGATAAGTAACTGTGAAAGTGTCTGGGGATCAGCCTGAGTGCTACCACTCACCTGCAGTGACAAATAGATAGTCATGAAGGATTGGAAATCCTGCCCAGCGCAGAGATATGTCAGTCCAAAGCCAGGATACTGCGCGGTTACACGGAGGTTGTAGTAAAAATACACATAAGGCGCGCGCAGAAAGGAGCCCCCAGGCGTAAGTAGGAGAAGGTTAACTTCAAAGTATATTAGCTCTTTTTTGTAGCATTTTTTTTTTAGAAGAGTTCTTAATGTCTTTCACAATTGGGCCAAATTCTTATATTAATGATATTTGGTTGGGTCAATTCCTGTGATTTTAGTTGAAATCAGTAATGGTTAACATTGACAGAATGAAAATCAGAATTTAGCCAGTGTGATTTTTGTGGGAGCTAATGGGTCTGTTTCTAGGCGTTAATTTTTTTTGTAATTATTTTATACCAATAGAGGTCCCCATGTGCAAATCAAATGAAGAAATTTGTGACTTAACAAATACATTCTGCTTTTAAAAATCTTGTACTTTAGTTGCAGTCAACTATAGGTGCTAAAAATCAGTACCAAACCCTTTGCTGTTTACTATGTTCAAGGATGTGTTAATTCCTGCTGCAAATGCATTTCTCTTTGTAAAAAAAAAAAAAAAAATAGTGACTGGCAGTTTTAAAAATATTCCTTAGAAACTTAATGATAGTTTTAGTGCTTGCTTTGTTTGTTTGTTTAAGACAAAGGGATGTAACCTAACCTTGAAGAGCACTTCTGAATTCAGTCGCTCTTTATGACCTTCTTTTCATTATTCATATCTGATAACTTGAAGTTTATTTCTGAGGAAAGAAATGAGTTACAACCAAAGGCAGATGATGTGCTTGGGTTTTTATTTTGTTTAGTTTATAATCTCTGTTTTTCCCCTTTCTTCTCAGTCTGGCCGCTGGCATTCACTTTTAAGAAACCATCCTTTGGAGGCAATCTCTGAAGTCATTTTGATTCCTGGAACAGAGAACAAAAAGCTGCCACCTTTACATTTCCTCACATCCCACACGCTCAGGATTATTTTTGCCAAAGTTTTTTTGTTTTTCTTCCAAAGTGGAAGTTCATTGTTGTGTCCTCAATTCCTTTCCACACTGCCAGCTTCTGAATAACTTCTGCAGTGTGCTGGAACGGTGCCTGTTCCTTTCACCCAGATACCTTCACCAAGCTAGAAAGCAGCAGGGTGTGATGCATCTGATGCTCAGCCCCAGGCGCCAATCCCAGCTTCCTTGCTCAGCACTTATATCCATCATGTACAAACCCTATTTGAGCATTAATTTCATACTCTACTAGTTTATTTTCTATTCTTCTCCTCTTTGGCATAGTGTTAGGCAGAGGTTTTCTGGATTATGTGCGCAAGGTGGGACGCGGTGGTGCCTTTGGCCTCCTCCAACCATGACCTGCCTCCAGTAACCTCACCCTTGGCTGCTGTGCCATGGACATTTTCTTTTCCTGAGGATGCCCTTCTCTGGAGGTCCTGAAGAACATGAGTTAGGGTTACCTCAGGAACCAATCCCAGTAATGACAAGCCACATAGTGAGCTTTTGTGTAGTAAGACACCATGCTCATCATTACCACCACTTTCAAGATATTTAGCAAATGTCTGGCTTGCTTCTCCATTGCCAGAGCTTATTTGAAGCACAGAGCAAACCCGAATAAAGACATTTTAAAATCTACTTTCTGCATTTCCCCTCGCTGTCTCAAGTTCCTCGTCACAGAATGCTTTTTGTATTAAGTCAAAATATCTGTAGTCCTCAGGACCTTCCCCCTTAAATTGCTGTACTGCTTTAGCCTTTTCTGTTGGTTTTGTTCTTTTTTTAATTTTTATTTCTTTTGCCTGTCCCTTGCAGCACAGTCCCTGTTCAGACAAGCCTTCCATTGCTCACAGGTCTCCTGTTGCTCTCTACCAGCCTATATGAGTGAGTTCTTCTTGATCTGCTTGCTTCTCCTTGGCCAAGGCTATAACAAGTTTTGCTGTTGTCAAGAATAATTCATAGCCATTTTAGCCCAGTAAAAGGGTTTTTTTCTTTATGATTTTTACAGCACTTTAGGGAGTACTTAGGGAACAGTTTTACAGTTAAAAAAAAAAAAGTCAAGAGAAAAACAAAGATAGATATTTATAAATTTAAGTTAAATATGCATCAGTTTACCTCACAAGTGTTAAAGATGTTGCCCTCCCCCAATCATTATTAACAAACATTTTTAGATTCTAAAAGACCATTTCTAATGTGTTTTCAGTTTCTATTTTTGAGCACGTAGGGTTTGTTTTTCCTTTGCAATTTTGAACAGTGAAGCCTTTTTAAAGCATTCATGTGTTATTCAAGTCCAAGAATTTCTTATTCAATAAAGATGCAGCAAATACTGTGAAATTTTTATAATAATTAGCAAAGCAGGATCTAACTCTTCCCATTTTACCATGTTTTTGCTGAGATACAATTATTTGAGCTAATCAAAAATTAAGATCGAAAGCTTTTTCACCAAAAAGTGCATTTTTAATTTTAAGAAGCTAAAGCTTTCCATGGTAAATATCTCAGTTTTATTAAAAAAAAAATCTGTTTAATTTCATATGAGTTTGATCTTAAGTATAATAGTTCAGGTTTCTGATTATTCAAAAAAATTTCATTTTGTGTGATTTCAAATTGTCTTCTAGAAGTGTAAACTCTCATTTTGTTCTGTTCTTTTAGCTTCTTGCCAAAAGTAGTATATGTTTGATGTATTTTGGACTTTGTAAGATAAAGCCATGTAATGTCCTGTAGGAGTTAAATGATTGCTGAATACGTTACAGGAGGTGTAGCCTCCCATAAGGGATGTCAACTATAGTGTGATTGTGAACGTCAGGCTCACCTGCCACAACTCCTGCCAAGCAGTATGTCACCATGAAGAATACAGCTCAATATTTTACTGAGTAAAAACCAAGTGTTTCAGCTCAGTTCTACAAATCAGAGCGAATGTTGCAATTTGGAATTATTTGGGCATTATTTGATTAAAAAATGCAATATATAAAAAAGCCGTGGAAATTTCAAAATTTCCTCTGGCACAGAGGTTTGTGTTTTCACTCTGCTTATGTGCAATATGCCATTGGCAAAGCAATTCTCTTCTATATCAATTGCTCTTGTTGGTTGAACTGAATACTAATGGAAGAGCTTTTATCTCATTCAAAACATATTAGTCAGAACCCAGAGAGCAAGAGGATACTGCCAAAAGGTGTCTTGTATTGACAGCAAAACTTCTAGCTCTAGAGCTCATCTCTGCCATTTCCATTCTAATCCTGGCTCTGAGTTGGGGAAGGAGAATACAGTTATTTCCTGTCACTGCTTAGAAATATATATTAAAAATATTTGTTTCCCATTTTCCTTCTCTTTTTGTAGTGCCTTTACCCAGACAGTATGTAATGACTGCAATTCTTGTGCTTTGAATGGTGCTGAAGTAGTTGTGCTTTACTGCCTCATGGATTTGGATGATATTTTTTGCACTTCTATGCTCTCTTCCATACACTCATGGAGAAATTGAATTTAATTATTCAATGTATTAGAAATATAATATATTTAGGAAACTGGTAATGGGCTATCAGTGTTTCTAATGGTCACATTTCTTTTGAGAATGTTTGTTTTGCTTGCCTAGATGGTGTTTTAAGTTTGTGTCGATATCTTTCCCCTTAAAATAATTTTGAAGCTATGTTGTCCTGTTCCTGCTTGACGTATAATCCATGCATATATAAAATACCTGTGTGATATACAATATAAACATTTTTAAGAATGAATGACCGATGTTTTTAAAGGTATGTCTTCTTTGTGCACATTGATGTAGTATGAACCTTTTAGAGACTTTAGGAGTAGTGTTCTTGAATTGATCTTAGTTAACCCTACAGATTTTGCTAAATACATTTGGCATTCAAGACTTACATTTTTAGACTTGAGTGTTTGATGATGCACAGCTAAAGCCATGGTCTGACTGAACCTGCTTCTGCAATCTGAGGTCCAGCGCTATTTTGGAGCCTACAAAATTAGTGTTTTGTTTAGTTAGGATCTTTTTATTAATGAAGTATGAATCTCACAATTAATACCTCTTCAGATTGGACTGGAAACAAGTAGAGTGATATGGACATTTGTCATCAGGAAATTGAAAATTATAGCTTTAGATAACCTGAAATGGAGTATGTGTGGTGATCACTACATCTCCCTTTAACTGTGATTATCATGTGTTTTCTTGGTGATTGCAAGCAGGATACTTCTAGTTTTGTTGCATTTCCTTCTTTGAAATAAAAAAGATAGATCTTCTCCTTTTTAGAGAAGGCCCATGCTAAACTCATAGGTCTCAAGTGGCAAATGTAGCAGATATTTTTGTAGAAACAGCTAATTTGATATGTCAGTTATTGTAGGCCTTTATGGTAATAGTTCACGATTATAAAGTAGATATCTGCGGAAAGTTTCTGCTAAGAATGTCCATGGAGAGCCAAGACTTGGAACTGTATTATAGCTGGGTATGACATTTCAATAAGTCAAGCGTTTCTGCATCAGGATGATAGCAAGTTAAAATATTCTTCCGTTGCACCAAAGTACAGATACACGTAGAAGAAGTATAGGGATCCATCTGGCTGAGTATCCTTCTCCATCAGTGACCGCAGGCAGGTGTGTAGGGAAGTGTAATATAGGACAGTTATTTATGATATTTATTATATTGTTTATGATATTTATTCCTGCAAATGTCTTCCCTAATGGTCGTGCAATTACATTCTTCCTTTTCCTAGCCTGGTACACCATATGGTGTACTCTTTACTCGACCGTTACTCTAACCGAGGTCTGTGGTCTGGTTGGAATCATACAGGTGTAGGTATGGGCCCTGATCATGGGATGGTGGAGTGGAAATTCTCTGGGAAGCACAGGGCAACAAGGAGTGGCTGAGATAAGGGGGAGAATGGGAAATTCTGGAGTAGGACCACCCTGCCGAGAACGCTGGTTAAATTTACAGCAGAGTGATTTTTAGTAAATTAATTGCTGGAAATGAGCAGGCTCTTCTTCCTTCCAGTCACAAGAGGTTGAGTGTTCACTTTAAGAACCTGTGACAACTCCCCTCTTTTGTGGCACCATCAAAAACCCCAGGAATGGGGTCTGCTGTGACATCGGTGCCCCTTCAGCTGAGCCCCAGCGAGGAGCGCTTTGGCCTCCTTGAGAACTTAGGCCCATGGAATTCCCTCTGATTGCCTTATGTAGGTGCTAGAAAGGGCAAAATCCCTCTCTGTTCTTTGGGAGTGATGGTATTGGGTGCTGTGTAGTACCAAAACCAAGACCATGTATTTTTGTCCAACGGGAGGGCTTTGTGGGTGTTTGGTTAGAGAGACCCACCGTGTTCCCAACGAGGTAGGATATGGGGTGGCTGAAAATCCAGGAAGAGTGCTTTCTGCTGGGTAAGCAGCGTGGACAGGAGGAATTGTTTCGCAGGAATTATTGATAGGAATTGGAGTAACAAGACACTATACGTGTTCTTCTGCAGAGAAGCCTCGGGTTGTGCACAAAAGGAGGAAAGTCACAGTGGTACTGGAAGGGCTCACAAAGGTCAAACCCGCAATTAAAAGCCAAATAGATTGTAAATAATGCACGTAGGTCACAGACATAGCTCTTTTTCCTATGATTAATTATGCAAATCTGGTATTCTGTCTCAGGTCAGCCCTGTGACCATAGAGTGTGTTCCTTTTTGTGGAAAATTTCAGTATTCTACTTTCTCCACCCAATAAGGAGCTACTAGGAGAGTTTGAGAACTTCCAAACCGCATTTCTTGCTAATTTATTTCAAGCAAAATACATTTTATGGGCTTATCTTCTAATTCTTTTGATTAAACACAAGCAGAACTCACCCAACTTGAACAGGTTGAATGCCACATCTGTGCAGAAAGTATCAGCACACTTATTTACGGCTCAAAGAAACAGAGTCTAAATTAAAGCAGCTATTGCTATGGAGTGGATAAGCAGCCATTATGAATTATCCTTAATTATAGCGATTTCCTAAACTAATAAACCTGCTAAATCTTTATTGCAAAGGTTAGTTTACACAGCGCATATAAAATCCGCATGTGCTACGCATCAAGCACCAGCTGTCTGACAGTGTGTTGCTATTGCAGTGAGTGTTCACATAAATTTTATGTTGGTTATATTAACAGTCAGTCCATATCACTACCCACAGATGCCAGTAGACATAAAAATTGCTCTCCAGTGAGCCTAAATATCCCTAGAAGCTAGTTGTGTCTAATGTTCCATGTAGTATTTGTACGTGAAAGCAGCAGATTGAAAAGTTATTTACAGATGAATATTTCAATCCAGTTAGTTCATATTGGCCTACTTAGGCTTCTTTGCTGGTTTATTTGTATGCTAAATAATTCACTAAAGGTTCTTGTTTACTTTCAAAAGTAGTTTCTATGAAATGCAAGCAACAGAACCAACTTTAGGTGCTCAAAAGGCTAACCAGCCCTGTTTCAATTGCAGGTCAGAGCTGGAGACAGCATCCTGCAGATGGGCTGTCACTCACAGCTTTACCCTTTTAGTTGCTGGAGTTTTAAAGAATTTACTGAGATTTGATGTTTTCATATACGTTTTTGGCAAGAATGGGCCATTTCTTTCTTAATCTATCCTTTTATACGGACAAATGTGAAGTCCTTCAGGGTCTTCCCATGAAGCAGACAGTGCTGGCAGCACGCAGCGTGTTGTGGGCTGTGAGATGGATCCTTGACAGTGGGCAGGACTAGCAGGTGCAGCAGATATGGGATTCCTCCTGCTGTAGGACATAAATACATTTTTGTATGAATTTCTGTGGTACATTAGTTGTATGCTTGGGTTTCTTGATTAGTCAGAGCACTGTCAGTTCCTTTACTGAGATCCAGGAACTTGGGAGCTCTCCTAACACAGCACTGTCTAGATCACAGTGTTCATCTATGTGCCAACTTTTTATTTTATAATATTGATTTTATCATTTTTACTGTTTGCAGGAGGAGTTGCTTTATTGATATTTACTCAACCCCTCTTTGTGCGAACACTGTAGAATACTTTGTTGCAAGTATTGACATCCATCTGCTGGTTGCTCCACCACCATCAGCTTATTTCACCCAAATGGTATTCAGATGCTGTAATTGTTTCTTCCTATTGATTTTAGATTGCGTTTATAACATCCTTGCAAAGACCACAGCACACATGCTGTGTCTGGCTAGAGTTTCAATTCAACCTTTTCAACAAGAATATGAATCACATATTAAAATTGCAATAACACAATATTTTAAGTCTAGATTTGCTTTGCAAAGATCTCTTAAGAAAGGTTGAGACCAGTCAGTTCTTGAGAGATTGTGAAGCAATACCTTAACACTTCCTAAAGAATAGTTGGTTATTTTTGAAGGCTTTCCGAGCTATTAATGAATATTCTCGCAAAATGCTAGAGATGCTGTACTGTTAATGGTGACCTATTTTTGTACAAATACATAGTTGCTCAGGCGTAGGTTCACAGAGACATTTAAGAGCCAGTTGTTTCATTGCCTGCATGTCCTGCCCTTTGTAAAATGAGGACTTTGGGGCACATTTTATCTTCAGCAGTTGCTAGAGGTAGGTGTATTGTGCAAAACACCTTCTGCCAGCATTTCTTTAAAAAATGAGTGATTTCACTTGGTTTATGCTCAAGTCCTATTCAGTCTTTCCACAGAAGTTTTTATGAATAAGTTAACCTGCAAACACACCATGGAGGTACGTGCCTTTAGTGGCATCCCCTGGAGAACACTGACTCTGAATGTAAAATCGAAATGCTTGCTCTAGGAACACCCAAGGATGAAGGAGAAGCCTATGATATCACCTAGAAGAATTAACCGTCAGAATACATATATCTATTTTTATCTATTAGATTTTAATTTTTTTTTAGCCAACAGCAGTAGACCCTAATCCCATAATCTTTATCTTCAGTTTACATATCGTTAGGAAACCTGATATAACCTTCTGAAAAATCAGAGTAAAGTAGGTGCTATAAAGAATAGGAAAAATTCTTCTCTGGTGCCACTAAAATGGGAGCTAACTGCAAATTATTACTTATTTGACTGGTGGTGCCTTTTGTACAGCAAATTCTGTGTTGCCATGCTGGTCAGAGAATTAGATATCCATAGAAGATATCTTTTTGAGGAACTGAATTTGCATTATATTTTTTTGAAAACAGAGTTGCATTCTATTTGATAAAAGAAAGGTGGTAAAGTAAATACAATTAAATACAGAACCCCTAGGAAGGCTAATAGGGGTTTGCACCAAAAGTGTTTGGGCAGTTTTGAAAATTTCACTTGCATTAAGAAAAACAAAAAAAGTTTGAATATTTCGTAAACAGGCAAGAGTGTATGCTTATGTGGAGGGCAAGTTCATTCCACGGGGAATTAGTTTTCCTAAAAGGAGAGGTGTTGAAAATTGTTAGTATTAAAATACAAAACCCAGCTACATTTGCCAAAATCTCAGCAATCAAATTCAGTCTTCATGTGATTGCATCAAATAGAAAACTTGGCCCCTCAGTGTCAACCAGTCAGCAGTACATCTCCAACAGACAGGCAAGGAAAAAAGCCATTGTGGAATATTAGTGTGTGTGTTGTGAGTCATCAGTATTTTGCAGAAGCTGTCCCCTTTGTTAGTGCTGCCCTAGTTCCCGTAGAATGCACATAAAAATTACACATAAAATTTTCCTTAAATATATGTAAAAAAAATCTGAATTCATTCCAACTTGTGTACAACTGAGAAGCACAAAGTTTATGAAAGGAGTTAAATTCTATGTTTTGTATTTTGATAAGAGAGTATAAACCTTATGCAAGTCTACTAAATATTTGGAATGCAACATTTTACAATGGAGCAGTTGTGGCATCTTCAGCCTGATTCTCAGCGTCCTGCTTCCTGAGGGCTTTTCCTGAATTCAGGGGAGGTTTCCTCTGTGCGAGGAGATCAGGACTGGGCTCCATCATCATCAGTTAATTGGGCAGATGCCTGGCAATGGGAACGTTTGAAAGAAGCATGTGAATGAAGGCAGACAGGCATCCTGCAACAGCTAATTCACCCACATAACACATCTTTGAACTGTCGAAGGCATACCTAAGTGTTTACATGCTACCAACAAGAGTAAATACTCTGAACAGAAGGAAGAGACAGAGTTGCTGTGAATAAAGAAAAAGATTACAAGACAGCCCATCTGCTAGAGAGTACCTGTCACTGCTAGTTACAAGCCGGAGGCAGCCCTACCTCATAGCAACTAGAGACCAGTTTATTATTCAAACAGAAGAGAGGGAGAAGCTAACTTAGACCTCCACTTTCTGGCTGATATGGTGTCAAAACATCAGTTTCAGGGAATCTTGCAGACAGGATAGTGAGGATAAGTTGAGCCTAAACACTAACAAGAAAATAGCTAAAAGAATCTCCAGCTTCAGCCAAGCTAAATGGCTATCCGTGCTTGCAGCTGTGAAAGGGATTGAACACGCTGGCTGTCGGGTGTAGACAATAATTCTGCCAAGGAAAGTACTGCTGGCATCAGGGACGGGAATTGTATTAACAGCTAATGTAATCTTGTTATCCCTAAGAATTCTGATTATAGTAGTTTAAAAAATATCAACCTGTTTGTCACTGTACTGTAAGGCTGACAAAGGTACTTTTAGAGGGCCTTAAATTAAGCCACTTCATTTTCTTTTCTCTTTTGTTTATCCATAGACATTATATCGTAGGTATTGGAATGCCTATTGTCTTTGAAAACCTATTGTTTATGCCTACGGCCAGGTCAAGTTTCACTCCTTCCGTTAACATCCTCAAGGTCGGTTAGGTGGAGTGGTCACAGTCAGTTTTCACTGCTCTTATAATGTTTTTGTTTTATCTCGTATCCCTTGGAGAACAGACAAATTGGGTGCATACATGTAGCAGGCCATCTTGACATTGATTTTTGAAGGTTCATTAGATAAATGCTGACATCATAGATTGATGTCTCTTTAAAACAGTGCCTCGCACAGAACCATTGGGGGAATCAAAAATATCGACTTACCATGTTTGTGCAGAAGGCCCACTGGAGATCTCCCGCATTAATGGATCCATCAATTTAGGTGTTCTTTAATTATTCTAATTGTACACCTTGCAGCTGAAAACTGACTTTATTAGGACCTCTGGCTAGGTAGCTGCACCTTTCACAGAGAAAAAATATCAGTAGATAGTAGTGACTTTAGTCTACTTTGTAATCACTTCTTGAATTGTTGAATAGTTCCTTTTTATTATTATTTTTGCTTTATTATGGGCTAATTTGCCTGTGTAACATGGTGGTAAAAATGAATAGGGGTGCAGTGATGGGCCAACGCAGAGGCCAAGAAACTATATAGTACTTTAGAGAAATACATGCTGGTAAAATAAAGTTGATGGTTTTGTTCATGTTTAACCCCTCACCCTGGTACCATCAATAGATTGAAGACATCATTTGTATCTGCAAGTGTTTGTTTAATTAAGACCTCCTAAAAATCTTTGCTATTGATTCATTCCATTATCTTATTGATTAACTGCACTGGATCATGTACTTGCTCTTTAGTGGAAGGCAACAGTTTCAGCCTGCTGTCATTTACCCACAGATGTGAGCAGTAAGCAATGCTCAGCATCCATGTCTGCCAAAGTGTCTTGTGTTTTAATGAAGTACTGGCTGCAATTCCCTGTATTACATGAGGAAAGCCAGTCGTCTCCTGCTGGTGGTGTGACCAAGCATAAAGGTTTTCTTCCAGTTATTCATAAAGCAGCTGCTTACCCGGGAACGTTAGGAAGTTGTGCTTTGCATTTCTATGGTAAAATCTAAGAGGCTTGAGTCAGAGCAGCAAATTAATGCAGAGGCCCTGCATGTTTCATTTCCATGCTTTTATGTTTTGGTTTTTTTCCATACTGAAAAATAATGTAAAGCAGGATTTTTTTATGATATGATGTTGTATTTGTACCTTGCAGCTTCACCTTGTGGATTTTGCTGCATGACCTAGTATTAATATATGTGTATATCTGATAAAAGCATCCCACCACTGCCTCTCTGAAGACTTTTCACAGGAAAATAATTCGGTAACAACATTCTGACTGCTCAGGAATTGGAGTGTCTGGCTACATTTGTGCAGCCGCATGTGCCCTCGTTTTTCAGCTCTTTGTCATCTTTTTTTGTAGAGAAACATCCCTTTCTTATACCAGTGTGATAGCAATGTTGCATGTAGTACCTTATTTTACAGTTACAGAAATTAGTTTCTGTGTTGTAAGTGGGAATCTGACAACTCAGACCTGCAGGGACCAGCTGCCACGAGGTCACACAAGTGTAATGTCCCCATCTGAATCCCCACCCTGAGGTAGGCTGGGTGATGGATTTAGAGATGCTTATGTCACCTCTCAGATTTTTAGGGGCTACCGCTATCAGCAAGAAAGAGGTGGTGACTGACAGTAACATTATGGGTAAGTTTAAAGCAAAGGAAAAAACCTAGCCCAGCATTTTCTCCTCCTCTCCTGACATTTGAGTGACAATCCAGATTGGTCCAGAGTAACTGCCAATATTTCAGTGGAAAATTTTAGAACATTATGCATGCCATATTGAAGTGGTTCATAGGAAATAGGGCATGTATTCTTTATTTTCACATGCAGCTCTTTCTTGACATTTCCAACATACTATATGTACTGTGGGTGGTCTCCTGGTGAATGCCAGCGGGTTCTTTGTTGCCGTCGTGAAGGGAAGGCTCAGAAACTCTCCTATGACAAAAGCGCTACTTTTGTCCTCCCTTTTTTTTATATAAAATGAAAACTTCACTTGGTCTGTTTTAAAATTCTATCTCAATTGAGACTTTTGTGTTTCGTTAAGTTTATATGTCTGCTGGCATGCTTTGTTAATTTAAGCCAAACCCTCAACTTTACCTTGGCAAAGACACTGATTTTGTTGGGTTCCCTGTGCCCTGTTAAATGAGGTAGTACCAAAACAACATCCAAAGGACAAATGACTGTGTTCTGATTACTTTTCTTCGTCTTTGATGGCAGCAGTTAAGTCCTGACTCAGCCTTTATGATACCTTAGCATGGCAATTTTGAATGCCTCAGGTTATTTATAACTGCATACCTGCTAAAATTAAATCACAAAGGGAAAGGTCTTTAAGTTCTTGTGCTTTAAGCTGTCTCTGAGAACATATCATACTTTTTTTTCCAAGTCCATTTATGTGCAAGTGGTAGGTTCCCCTGTTTGCTGTCATAAGTAATTGTAATATTTATGATATAGATATGTAATGTATCATGTATGAGAAGCTGCTATCTAGCTTCTGGAGTTGGGCAGGACAGGGTAGAAACGACTACCTTGTTGCTGGAATTGCCTTTGCTTCCCTTCCAGTCTAAAATAATTGATATCTTCTGTTTATTTAACCCCAATCACTGCATCACTTTAGGTTTGCTCTTGTGGGAGATCCTGGGAATCTCTCAGGTGGCTGTTAATATCCTAAAGGGACCTAGAGCTGAATTTTGTATGTGGTGGGAGAATCAGAGCAGGAACACAAATATTTGCTTGACAGGTCTGTGGAAGACTTGAATGACAAGGTGGCAGACTGGTCTGGATTTTAGCAGCAGACTGGGAGGGTGGGACAGGATGGGACTTGTTCCTTGGTTTGATAGGGCTTGCTCAATGCACAGTCTTGGCATCTATGTGATATTCCTTCTGTTCCATGTCTGGCTTGGATTTTTTGCTTAGCTTCAGTCTGCTCCTTTACTTAGGTTCTGAGCACTTACTGTGATTAGAGGACAGAGCGAATACTCAGCCAGAATGGGTCTTGTCCAGTTCTTTACCAGTAATTGAAATGATGGGAGAAAAGCTCAACATGTCTCTTCTTATTTCATCTGCAGATGGGCTGACTGGATGGGCCACTGTTTGGAAATTACAGTGCGGTGCAGTAAATTCACTTAGGTAGTTATACCCTAGATGGCTTTAAATTACCTGCAGTTGGGTGCTGGTGAAGCACAGCTATATAGTGTTGGTCACCTTGGTGGTGTCCCAGTTTACTTTGCAAGATCAAAGGCATCCACTGTGTACTGCTCACTGGTAGCTAAACCATTCAGTGTATGCAGGCTGGCTCAGAGATGCTTAGAGGAATGTGGTCACACCTTTGGACTGTGAATTAGACTTTCTTAGTTTATATTCAGAAAAGTAAAAAACAATACGGTTTCAGCATGTTTCTGGAAAACAGACTGATTTTGTTTCTCACTGTTCTAATATCCAATTGCTTTGTGCTCTTCAGTAATTCACCTATAGCTCTACAGGAAAATGTAGATAGTAGTAATCAATAGTGATACAAAGGGCAGATGGGAGTCTCAGTAAAAAATGTCAACATTTGAGATATTTTCTATAGGGACAAAAAGTCAAATTCTTAAAAATTTACTGTAACCTTCAATTAAAAAGACACTTTAGCACAGGCTAGTAAAAGTAATTTTTGTTTCCAAAACATATATGAGTTTTGAGAGGTCTTCTGGATATATTTAACTGAAATTTCCAAATGGAAGTTACTTGTTTTGAATACATTAACATGAGATTTTTTTACAATTTGGAAATGGCTTTCCAAAATATATTTGAAATGTTTAATAAAATGAAACTGACCTTTTCCACTAACCTTTATGGTTTCATTGAAAAGATCCTAGCTAAATCTATTGAAGATTTATTATTTATCATGGACGAAATCTTGCTTTCTGTACCTACATAAATAGTTAATGAATGTGCTTCCAAGCATAAAGCATGAACTATTTGGACCAATGTTATAAAGTGCTTTGAGCTGGGAGAAATAGAAGCTGGAACATGGAAGTTACATTATAAGCAGAGTTATTTTTGTTCTGTAGAAAAACTTTTAATTGTCAAAAACTTTAAAAAGAAAGTCTTTTTCTTTCCCTTTGGAATCCTACAAGAGTTAACTTCAACCCCTATTACTTATATTTTACTGCGGTTGTCAAAAACTCAATGCTGAGATGTAAGCAGAGATCAATGGAACAATTAAAGCCTCCAAATAAAATTTAATAAATTGTAAAACTGAGCATGTCCCTGTGGAAAGGACTTATTTTTAAAGTTGAAATTTTGGTGTATAATGTCTTTGCCACTTTACAGCTTGCTGACTGGAGTATACAAAAGTATTTCACAAAGCATGACAACCTGCTTTTTTATGGGTGGTGAACTTACTACGTTCATATAATAGATATCTGGACTAATGTATCATTATGTAACATCAATTAAAATAGGTTATTTTAGAAGAAAATAACACTTGTAATTGCTGACACTGGCACAAGTGTCTGGAGTACTTTGAAATCTGAATAGAAGGAAAACACTCTGAAGTAAGGTCTGCATTAAAAAGCAATGGTAATCTAATATTTTGGGCCAGAAAATGTTATTGGGTTAATCTTACTGGCATATTAATGTAACTTCTCGAAAGGTTTGCTGTTTACCCTTTGAGATAGATTAATTCTGAACACACTCCCTTTATATTACTGAACACTGTATCAAAGTGAAAGGGAGCCTTGTCCGAATAAGAACAGCAGAGTAAGGCTGTATATGTTAGTGTGAAGCATTGCAAACTGAAAGTATATTTGGAAAAATTAAACTAAAGCTTTGTGAAACATACACACAAGAGCTTTCTCAGTAGATGGGGACCACCGGTAGTAAATGCAATCAGCAAAATGTGTCTAAGAACCTAAGTAACCAGGAAGTGATTCTATGCTGAGCCCTTGGTTGCTGGCAATATATTAGCAAATTCCAGGTTAATTTTCCTGTGGAATGCTGCAGAATAGAACTATCCTCAAATACATACTTCATATCCACCCCCTTCCTTGGCTTCCTATATAACCCATACAATTAAAATGCAAACTCTGACTAACCTTGTAGCTAGCATTTGTAGTTAGACAAAAACTAACATAGAAAACTTTTCTGCAAATAAGTAGTCAGAATTTTCACTGGTGTGAGTAGGTTTTTGTTATTTTCTTGTGTTTGCTTATACTATTGGTGAACTCGGTCTTCCAGCAGAGAGTTTGGAAGGTCATTCCACACCAATGAGGAAAAAAGTGCACAATAGCACAATGTAAAAGTAAATAAACAAAAACCTCTGTGGAATTTCTGCTCCGTAAAACATTGTCTTTGACTTCTTTTTTTTTTTGCCCTCCGTCTGAGCCCAGATGTGTGCCCACTGGGATTTTGTGGAGGCTGTAGCAGGCTAAAGCAATCCCTGCTGTGATTGCTGGTGCACACATGTTGGTTCTGTCCCTGTTGTCCTACAGACAGGAGTGTAGATTTTTCGGAGTCTTTGGCCAGGGCTACCCCAGCAGCTTGCTGTAAATGGGAGGTACTTCCTCTGGAAGAAGAATCCAAAGGTGTGGAAATGCATGTTGATTTTCACTCACCCCAAAAGACTGGGCTATCTGTATTTTTCCCCTTGCAATTACTCCACCTCAGATGTCTTTTCACCTGGAAATGCAACAATGAGCAAACTTGTATTAATTGGTTTTGTTTCCTGACCACTTATTGCTAAAACACTGAAGTTTACTTTTAATCTTCTCTATACTTATACCAAATCCCTAGGGAAAAAGGAGCTGATTTATGTACAGCTTAGCCTGAAGCGCTTGCGTCACTGTACAATTTTGTATTGCTTGCTTAATAGACCACAAAAGTCAACATGTCTTTGGAAGAACAATTTGTGCTTAAAGTAGTCACAAATTCCAAGAGATCCTGTTAAGGCAGGATGTTGTGAGAAACCCAGAGTTGGAACAAAAACTCTTGTTTCCTAATTATAATGTTAATACTTGGGAAACCTTAAGCCACTCTGTCTTGGTTTATGTCAATAAAGGTTTGATTTTTCATCTTTCTTTCTTGCCCATCCTGCTTTGGGAAGTTGGAAGTAAGTCAACAGTTTTGGCTGCAACATAAGAAGGTTTCAGTTGTCTATTATTATGGAAGCAGATGTGAGATTCCATCTCTGAAAGGAGACAGACAATCTGCCTTTAAAATACTTTTAACGAAACGAGGTCAAAAACTTTAGAACTTTAGTTCACAGGTTTATAGAGCAAGTCATGCTGGAAGGGACTTCAGGAGTTCTCTAGGCCAGCCTCCTGCTTGAAGCTTTATAATCAGTGAGGTCGGATCAGATTGCTCAGGGCTTTAACCAGTCACTTGAAAACCTTCAAGGATGGAGACCGCAGCTTCTTTGGGCAACCTGTTCCACTGCTTGGCTGTCCTCAGGGGAAGAAAGTTTCTTCTTATCTCTAGTCAGAATCTCTTTTATTTCAGTTTGTATCTATTCCTTCTAGACCTTCTCCTGTGCAGCACTCTGAACAGACTGGCTCTGACATTTTCTTGTGAACTTCCTTGTAGATAGCTACTAGGAAGCTGCTGTCAAGTCCCTTTAAAGCTGCTGCTTCTCCAGGCTGAGCAGCCCCATGTCCTCAGCGTCTTCCCACAGGGCAGTGCTCCAGCCATCCATCTCAGCAGCCCTCTGCTGAACTTGCTCCTGCTGATCAACATCTGCCTAGTATTGGAAGGTCTCAAACTGGACACAGTATCTAGAGGTGATATAAAATTGTTGAGTTTTCTTCCCTTAATACTGCAGGCTGTCTTTGCTGCCAACAGAAACTACTAGCTCATGCGCAGCTTGCTCTGCCAGGATCTTCTGGTCTTTTCACCGGAGCTATGCCCCAGACAGTCCTATATCATTATTCCTTCCCACATGCAGGACTTCACATTTTTCGTGAGGTTCTGTTGATCTGTTCCTCCAATCTGTATGGGAGCCCTGCCCTTGAGTGTGTTGACTAGAAGTCATGTCCCCCCAGTTTGATGTCATCTGCCAACTTGATGAGCATGCAGTCCTTTACCTGCTCCAGATCACTGATGAAGCCATTAAATGCAAGGTCTCACTATAAACCTCCCTGGTCCTTTGCTGGCTTACTGACATCCAGGTGGAGTGCAAACCATCAACCACTATGCTCTGAGCCCTCAGTTGTCAAAGAGTTTTGTTTTGTTTTATTTTTTTTCACTTTTCTGGGTGTCCCTTCAACCTGGGATGTTCTTTTTTCCTGCAGTGGTTGTTTGTAGGTGCCTATATCAGACAAATTCTGCATTTGGTCACATGCACAAAACACTTGGTTGTTCAGTGTCTTAATTAGGTTCTATTGCAATTAAATCATTTATCCTACAGGAGCATAAAAGTGATGTATAGACATATTCATGCCAAGGTTTAACTAGCACTTGAAAGTTTTCATATTGGAAAGACTGAAATAATAGCAATTCTACATTGCATCTGTGTAGCTTGCAGCATGAGCTCACTTACAATAATCACTATGAAGAGCCTGCCAATGTATATTTTACATCAGTCTAGATTCAGTGTTCCACAGACCTGGAGTAGGAGTTTTGTTACGTTCAGTTCTGAAGGGGTTTATTTAATATGAGAGATGAAACTTTTTTTTTTCCTTAAAATAGACATTAGTTGTACAAAAGAGATATGGTATAGCATTGCTCATCTTGTTCACTTTATTCATGTTAACTTCACTAATTTTCATAGTGTGTAGTATATGCTCTTACAGAAGTGCGCACCGTACATTTACACAGGAAATTAAGCACTGAGGCTAATAGAAGATTGATGAGAAGAAGCTCGTTGTCAGCATGTCATAGCATTACAAGCTGTATCACATTCGTGTGTCCAGCATTGGGTTTAGAGGAAGTGCATGAAAACCAATGTATGGTTGCCTGGTTTCTTCTTGAACTATCAAACACAAAGCCACACATGAGCAATTCTGAGAGATGAATGTAAGCCCCCTGATAATATCCAGCTCTTGAGGAGTTCTGACAACCACCGATAAAGCCAGCTGATTTGTAGAATAACACATTGTCCATTCCTTCAGACAATTGAAATTACTGTCCTCACCTGGCCATATGGAAATGATTTCATTTTATTTCAGGAAAATCCATTTCTAATAACATAGAGATTTTTAGCAGTTTCTGTTGCGATGGATAATTTTACTGAACTCAGACAGCAACTAGAGCTTCCAACCTCCTCCTATAGAAGTCATGAATGTTCTGTGTGCGCGTTCACATGGATATTACATACATGTTTTATTTCACGGATTGCCAAACGCTCCAGGCCCACTTATGCAGGCTATATGGCTCTCTGGTAAGAGTCGGTAGTTCTGCTGAGACCCATGTCTGAAGATGAGTGCATGCTGAATGACTTTCAGACAGAACCAGAGTAAACAAAATTTTGTGGGATCGAGTTCACAGTTTATTGAGGTGCAGGGTCAATAAGAGACTTAAGTATGACTAAGTAAAATGTTTTGATTTTATTTTAATCTTGAATTTTCCATCAAAAAATCTTTCTGTAATTGTGCTTTCACTGTTTTTGAAGGAGAGAAGAAATATTAGCTTTTAAGACAGCATGACCGAGTATCTTAATGTCTAAATGTTCCCTGCAGCTTGTCTGTTCAGCTGTTTGTTATGGAAAATTTACATGTTACCATCTTGCTAGAAGATAGCAACCTGAACTGCAGTTAATCAGCTAGATTTTTGCTGTAATCGATGTTACTATCATGTACTGAAATGATAAGTGTATGGTTAATCTGGTTGACATTATCCCCTTTCTGCACATACATTATACCTTGTGATTATTCTTAGTGTGAATATATAAGATTCTTCACAAGCATACCATATATTTGATGAAAATATTTTTTTAAACCTGCCTCGTGTCTTTTGGCTTTGCATTGTTTCTTTTCTGTTTCAGTATGACCATCATGCGGGTTTACTTGAACATCCTACTTTGGAAGACTATCTTGTATCAATTGAACTTCTTCATTAAATTTGTACTATGTTCATTTGCTCATTCTTCAGCAGAATGTGTATTTTGATTAATTTAGTGCTCTGATGTTTTAATTTTATTCCTAAATAGCAAATTTGTTCACTGAGGATTACAAACCTAGTAATTGCTGAGTATGTAGTGTCTGTTACCATTTCCTGCGTTGAAGTCTCTCCTTCACTGTAAGGGAGAGTAGATTTGCTAATGCAGAGACCTGTTTCCCAGCCGTTTTGTCTCTTGCAAGACAGTGATGATTGCATGTAACATTTCTCCCGTCATTCCCTCAGTTTAGCAAGGATGTCTGATCAGCACAAGCTCCAAGTGTGTAGTGTTTCCAGTCCCCCTTTCCTGGTGAAAGTGCTGAATGAAACAGATCCACAACAAAGTCTTTGATGGATATAAAGTACAACCAAGAACACTGGCTGGCAATTAAGAACAGGTTTGAGGGTCTGAAAAATTGAGAGAATGTTAAGAAGAGTGAGTAGTAGGTAATTGGAGATAAAAACAGGTAAAGGATAATAACTGCAACAGTGAAGACAAGGCGTGGCAGTGTGTGCATACCATCCAAAAGGATGAAGACAGAAACCGTAATTGTAGAAGTTAAAGTCTAGTTATAGAAAGACAAAAATGGTGCTTTAATGAGCTGCCTGACGCTGCAGTTATTACAGGTGAGCAAACCCCCACCATTTTATAGACAATTGAGCAAATAGCGAAGAAATTCAAGGGGCAGTGAAAGTGCTTAGGTACAAAAGGGCACCAAGTGTTGAAAATGTTTCTGCTGAGTTACTGAAAGCAGCAAAGGGTAAGTTTTGTTTGAAGACTGTAAGTGGAGGTATGAAGACTTCTAAAGGCATAATTTGGAGATCTAAAATAAATATAAACAGATGAAAATTGGGTTGTAACTGAAGAAAGAAGGACATGTAGATACCACTGCATCCCAGTCCCTATTACAGCCCATAGGATTCTCTCACCTAGAAGCGTTAATTGCTAATAACAGCTTAAGGAGAAGAAAATAAGGTGTGATCCAAGCAACAATGTGTGTTTGCCTCTCACTTTTATCCAAAGGCACATTTTTGGGTGGACCAGAGAATACTTGATGTACTCAAATGTAAGAAGGAAGTGTGAGGGGTTGGTAACGAAGTGGATGGACATGAAAACAGGCATATTTGAGGCCAGAAGAGATGCCAAAAGGTCAAAGAGACCAGCTAAGTGTCTTTTGGGAGCTCATTCTTTTGGGGCTTGATTTTGTGCCAGCCAAAGAGAAGAGGGAGCAATCATAATTGAATGAGTCCTAAGATACTTAATATGAATTATAGCAATAGACAGAAGATACATAAAATGGAACAAATTATGAGTACAGCTGAGGACCTTTAGGGTTCATAGGGCCTCGCAGATCTTTTTTATTTCTGGTAATTCCTATAACAACAAGCAAAATTTTTATTATGGATCGTATATAGTAACTTTTTTCACCAACAATTAATTAAATCCATTATCTACGTTATTACAAGATATGTAGATGGGGGAAATTTATAGAGGACTTTGTAGCAGATATGACTTACTTGGTCATACCAAGAATATGGGATCAAATTTGCAAGCAGTATCCTGCTCGAATTTCTCTTCTAGGCTGCTGTGCTCTAGCCCCTTGAAAGCTGCTTGTTATTTCCTACCTGTTTGTTACAATATCCTGTTCTTGGCAATATGCCTGCTAGTTAAGGTTGCTTTCATTAATCAGCCATAAGTTAATTTCTTTGCAGGCAGAATCTCTGATCTCATTGTGTTGTCTTTAAGCTGAAGGCCTCGGGTATTTTTTTTTTATTACTTTGATATCACTGTAAAAATATCTTCTTTTGTTTAAGGACTGTGTCTCTTGGGACTGATTTGGTAGTCTTTGAAAAAATGACAGTTTGGGTGATCATAAAGCAATATTCACATACTTATTTACAAGTTATAAAATTCAGTGCCTGATGCAGCTGTGGAGTGTGGCTCATGTGACATGCAATTCTGTTTCTAGGGGTTATGTGCATATTTTAGCTAATAGCTGACTCTCCTTGTTGTACGCCTTTCTGATTTTTTTTTTTATAGCAGCCAACATGTTTAAAAGTGTATATACTAATCCATGACTCCTGTGTAGTACATTTGTGCTTTGAGCTGTTTCTTTTCAGAACAGGCTGATCACTTTTTTCTTTTTTTTCTTTCTTCTTTTTTTTTTTTTTGAGATAGATGGCCATTAGCAGTACATGGGAACAACAGTCAAACTTGATATGTTGCATATATGATGAGTTTAATGTTTTTTCCATTGCACTTCATTTCCCTAATGCTACCTGAGGTATTCTGAGACATGTGCATCCCTGTCTTCTGTCTTTCAGAGTTAACTTCAACTTGAGCAATAAAATCTGGGTGCTTTTTAGAGCATTAAATCTGGCGAGTGGAAATTTGTCAGGATGTCTTTCAGGACCACCAGGTGTATGTCAGAGAGTGGGAAAGTTGCTCCGCAGGTAACTCAAATCTCTGTGAGCAAGCCTAGTACATGAAGAAGCCATTTGTATCCCACTGAGTCCCATGATGTGGAGAACATTGCTGAGATTTACACAACTCCGATCTATGCAACTGATCAGATGGCTGCGGTGGGGCAGCAGCCGGATGACCTGAATCGCTGTCTCTCTGGAGGCTGTGGTACTGGGGGCAGGAGCTTAGTTTTTAATTTCTTTTGGTTTTAGCTGGGTCAAAGCCACCGTGAAGGGTGTATTTTATTAGACTAGGCAGCTGGAAAGCGGGTAGGTGGAAGAGCTCAGGAAGGGAAACCACGGTGCCTCTTGGGTATGGCGTGGAAACCCTGGGTCAAAGGGAATGGATTGGCGAAGGTCCTGGATGGCTGTTTGCGTATCTTACTTAGGGTTGCCCCAGTGCTTTTAGACAGAATTGTTGTCAATGGTATTGATTAGGTGTTCTGATAATCTAGCAAGCTTCCTGATGTGTTAAATTTCCTTCTTTCACGTGGCGCTAAGTGTGGAAGGAGGATATGTAACTGCGGAAGTAACTCTCAGTGGACACCACCAAAGTATGACTGCTCGCCGTCACTTGTGCTGCACGTGCCAATTCCAATTAGTCATTTGCCAGTCACTTTTAACACTTTCTAGCAATTCTGTGTACCCCTACTAGTATACTATGTACTTCTAGACTTTTAATTTATGTTTTTATCATAAGAAATTGCACAAAAGTTTTATTTTAATCAGACATAAAAGAATTAAATTTCTGTTCCACTTACACCATATATTCTTAACAGTGTCTATTCAAACTCAGAAATGGACAAAGAAAATGTGGACTCCAGGATAGCAAAATTTTGTGCTGAAAGCAATTTGTCAGAACAGGAGCAAATGTAATATTTGAATTTAGGAGTTAATATTTTAAATGCATCTTGGAAGAAAACCTAACTTCACATAAGCTTCTGGTTTCTTTGGCATCATCGTTTGATAGTTGTTTTATGAACAAATCCTTACTATGGAAAATAATCCCAAGCTTTCAATCTGCTTTAGCTTGTGCTTTGAAGCAGTTACAGTGTGAGAGGAAGGGTGTGATTTTCAAGACCTCTTCTTTTTTATTGGTGTGCACACGTGTACGTTAACAGCTTCTTCCAGATTTCCCGTTTTCCGTTACCACAAGCACAGAAGAGCTGTTGCTGGAGACAAGATCAGATGTCACCGCTAGTTTAGTGTAAAGGGTCTGGTGTGATGTCCCACCTAGTCAACAGCCCCTCCCTCGCTGCCGTAGTGGAGAGCGGCGGTAGGGCAGCCCGTGAGCCTTGCTGCAACCCACAAACAGTGCCCAAAATTCCTGTCAGTCAAAATAAGACCTATTATGGCAAGAAATGGGTTAATGATTGTACCTCTACGTCAGCAAATGTACAATAGAGAGGCAGATTAGTAGAGATGAAAAATTTATTGCGAAACTGCCACAGTATTATGAAAAACAAAGTGATTTCATTGAGCAGTAGTTCTGTTACCATAATCCTAACGATAAACTCCGTTACAATAATAATAGGAGAAAAACTAATTGCAGCAAGGACAGGACAAATCTTTTTTAATCCTCGTTGTCATCTCAACTAAATCCAAACCTATTTGTTTTAACCTTTGCTGACAGAGTCACATGATGGACATAATTTCTTGTAATTTACCAGCAGTAGATCTAACCTTTCTTCATCAAATATTCATAAAGGCATGATTCTCAATGATTTTCTGTCTCTTTTCATATTTACAGCTTGTTGTCTTCTTCCTTTTTACTATAATTTGAACACAATTGAAGTCAGATGGAATTAAAGTTAAATTGCTTTGGTGGCTACAGTACCTGAAAGCAAAGAATAACTAATTGAAATTTCTTACAAGTGGAGATGATGCTGTACTCTGATGTGACTGCATTAAACGGTCCAAATGTCCTTGCCTTTTGAGGGAGGAAAAAAAAAACCAACCCAGATGAAATGGCATCAGTTCTTGTCACTTGCATGGCTGTTTAAAGTGTGTGTGTGTCGTGTATCTGCATAAAAACACACGTGGAATTGAAAGTATGTAGTTTTACTGGATCGTTGGGTGATGTATTTGAGTCGTGAAAAGAAACTTTTCACGGGCTTGATTCCTTGTTTAGGTGTAAATAAGAGTAACTGTTGAACTTGATTCAATTATGCTAGTCTAAAACTGATAGAAAAGGTTGAAGATAAATCAATTTGATTAAGGCAGTGTAGAACCGGTAGGAGACTCAGACTATGCATCTTTTTCCATCTAAGAAGTTTAAATCTAGAATATAATTATATTCTAGCTGTAGAATGACCATGCTTCCCAGTGGATTTTTTTTAAATGGGGAAATAAAGCTCTTTTAATGCAAATATAAGGTATAATGGCAATATTAAACAGAAATTCATACACTTAAAATATTATAATGTGGCAAATTAGCAGAAATATTTTAGACTGGTGTATTTGAATTTAAGATGATTAGATAATTGTTGTACACATTCTTTGCATCGTGCTATGAAAAAAAACTGTGCCTGGGAGTAGCTCTAATAGCCGATTTGGGATCACCTTGCTCATTCTCTCAGAATAGATTGTGGATAACAGAAATGATTTAAAATAAGCATAGCTTTAAAATGCAATGCTTTTTAAGTTAGCATAAAATGCATAGGCTTTTTTTTTTTAAATGCAGTGCTTTTTAAGTAAACACAAAATGCAATGTTCACTTTATCTTCATCACTTTGTTGTGCAGTTCTGGGTGCACGCCAGCCAGTGACTGAGCTGTTAGGACTTTGCTTACCATTTTTCAGGTACGGTTATAATTCTTTCTGTGAGCAATCCCCACTGTCTAATGCAATGAGCTGCTGAGAGCCGTCAGCTCCCATTTCCATCACCGAGAACTGAATGTTCAGCACCTTCTAGCATTCAGTCTCTAGAGAAGAGAGGGTTCTAGCAGCTCCTAAGTAGTGAGATATTGCTGCAAATTAATGAAGGAAATGTCTTAAAGACACATTTGTCATAACTTTTATTTTTGTAGAAAAGTGGAGAGGGTTCTGCTGTTTGTGCCAGACTCCCGTATAGCACTGATCAGACGAGGATTACTGATGAAAACCATTTGCTTCTTTCTGGTTGTCATCTATGAAGGAGTGGATGAAGAGGCATTAACTAACAGGGCACTTTCGGAACTTTGAAGGAAGTGTTTTAAAATCATTTCATGAGAGAATTACATTTCTGGAACTTTTGCAAGTATGCTAAGCACACCTGTAATCTACATTTCCTTTTGCTTTTCAGCGTGCTTTTTTCCTTGCCTATGGCATCCTTTGTAGGTTTGAGCTCTGGTTTGAATGCGCATGGCCTGCTGTCACCAAACTAAGAGATAATTGAATGGTGAGAAGAAGGAGGTCATAGTAGGCTGATGGGAAGGAAGTTTGTCCTGTGGATTAGGCACCATGAAGATCGGTGAAGCGAATTCAGTTCCTGACTAGTTCAAGCACTATTTCACGTGCACTGAGAGCGTGGTGTTGGGTCACCAGAAGGGAGATGTGAGGTGTTCGGATGGAGCAGTGATGAGGGCGCAGAAAGTAGTTAAATATGCACTAGAAGCAGATGAGCTTACAGGTAATTACTGTATACTGAAGCAGTTGACATGCTTTTATTACAATATGAAGTCTTTGTTTTAAATTTGGTATATTTAAAGTTAGGTGTGGAGGTTTAAAAGAATTTCTTAACTGAAACCAAATGAAATACGATGGAGAAAAATGCAAGAAAGCTGTCTTGGAGATAGAACGAGTTTTTTAAAAAGGAATAGAGAATTAAAGAAAGCTGTTACTTCATTTCAACTTTGCAGAGAATTAGAGCAAATAGTACATATGACTTCAGTTATTCTAGCCTTAGTCAAAGAAAAGCACTTTCTATGTCCATAGTAATAATGAAATTGAGGGGAATTATTCTTAATAAATTAAATATATGCATATTTGAAGATTTGTATTATAATTACTAATTCACAGAAATAAAATTTAGGAATTACCAAAATGAAAAGCTGTCTAAATTCTCCACTGGTTTTGGATAATGCTTACAATAAGTACAGAATGCTCACTTACAATAAGTGCACTTATTTGTATATAATTAGAACTTTAAATTAATTGTTTAGCTCTTTTAAGAAAACAATTTTATAATCATTTGTAAAACTGCATTTCCTTTCAGGTGACAGCATTAAGCATTACAGAGAAAATGTTTATAAACTCCATAAGTCGTATAAATGGCATTTTCAGGTCTCTCCTAATACTGGTTCTTGTTATCTGAACTCACGGCTCGGTTATCTTTAGAGGTGCATCCAGCTGAGCATTTTAGAGTGGAGACAGCTTTAAAGAACAGAAGGACAAACCATTAAACATAACTACCATCCTGTCATCAGTTTTTGGTATGGAACTATGGTTTATTCCTTACATCTCAGAAGACTGTTAGAAAGAACCTAGTCCTGTTCATTCACCAGTACGCGGGATGTAGTAAAGAGAATATGAGACCAAATATTTATGTGGAAGAAATGGTTACAACCTAGAGATTTTTTTTCTGTATCACCTTATTTTATGAGGTTCCCCTGGTCTACAAGTTTCATATAACCTGTCATTGCTGCAGTGAAACATTCCCCAGCATTCTAATGGAGCTGGTTACTCAAACGTAAAAAAGATATAGAAGGAAATTGTGCTGAATTCTCACATATTTCATGTGATAGATGTAATTTGTTTATTGTAGTGAGCTGATCATGTTTTAATAGGTCAAACTACTTGCTCTTATGGGAATATGATGGAAAATTCTGTACAGGGAAAACACACAGTGTTCATAATTCCTGCACATATTTGGAAGCATAGTTTCAGTCTATTTGTTTTCTAAAGAGAGTGCTTGGAAGTGTGTGGCCTCTGGTTACTTCTGGTGATGTGTTCCTATCGCCTCATTTATGGCAGTCAAAAGGAAGAAGACAATTAAAAGTTACTATGCCACAGTTATACTCTTCTTTAGCAGACATGAGTCTTCACATAAACTTTGAGTTTAGACTGCCTTTGTATTTAGAGAATTTGTGATTATCAACGTAATTACTATGCTCATGGTAATTCCAATAGACGATGTGCAGTGATTGAAACCAAGTGCTTCAGACGAATCTCAGACACTTCAGCTTGTATAACTGTGCATCTAAAAAGCACGAACACCAGGTTAGCAGTCTGCTGAAAAACTTGACTTTCCATCAGTCGCTGGGCAAGGACTAATTGGGACTAATCAAGTTGGTCTGGTGGGTAGCCAGTGAGGCCTTACCGTGTCCCAGGTGACCGTGGTCCTGTAATGCTCTGTAAAGGACTGAATTTCTCCATTAGTAGTTTTTTTATGAGAGCTGGAAGGGTGACTTGTAATACAGCTGCTTTTTCCTGATTCTTCCGTAATGACATTTTGAACAAGCAGATGATGTCCTTTGATTCAGGATGACCTTGTATGTTTTGGTGATTCCAGGATGCTTTAAGAGAAACAAAGTAAATGAAATGATAATCATGCTGTTTTCTTTCATTCTCCTGGAGTATCCATTCCAATTAGAATGTAAAATTTTACAGCAAGATGTACTGCAAGGAATTTTTAAAGTCTTACTCAAAGTAAGCTCGTTAAAGAATGGTTGTGTAGAAGTTTGAGCATCATTGTATTTAGGATTTATATGTCAGTTGTTTTGACTTCTATCACAAGTTACTAAATTTTAGCCTGGGTAACTGCATGGTTTCCAGGCAGGAATCTTTTCTTGATTTGAAGATGTCAGAAATGAAGAACATTCTGTTTCTTTAATAGTTTGTCCTAGTGTGTGATTGACTTCATTGTAAAAAACAGGCATATTTGAATTTCTCTGTGTTCTTTTTCAAATTCCAGCTTCCTCTGCTAGAAAAGAGAGCTCTTTCATACAAGCTTTTCTCCTTCAATCTATCAGTTTTAACTGTAATAAGTGAAGCAACTTGAGTTAATCATTATCGCATATTTTCCACCTGTCTCCACAGTCTCTTTTCTCTAGTCTCTTCAATGTACTTCTAAAAAGCTCAAAACAAGGTTACCCCATGTTACTCTCATATTTGTCTACCTAGTGAAATCCAGAAGGATTAGGTACTGTACTGGAAATTCATTTGGAGTTGTGCAGGGCAATATCTACATTGTTTTCAGGTGTGGTGGTTTTGAGCTCAAACTCACCAATTTGCCTTTTGTATTTTTTACTCAAAAACAAAGAAGAGTGTTATTCTCTGTGTCTCTGGATTTTAGAAATCAAATAATCTTCTACCAGTGTAGAAAACCTTCTTGGTAGCAGCCAGCTAGGGCTGTGCCAGGAAGCTTTTAGCAGTGTCCAGACCCATTTTTTTCTCAACTTCCTGCTCCCTGTCATTGCAGATAGTTCTATAACACATTTGGTCCTGATCATTAAGTGACCTGGCAGGGCTAAGTCTGTCCACATGTTTTTTTAACCATATCAGTCTCTGTGCTAGCTGTGAAAATTGCCAAGAAAAAACGTACTGATTGATAAGCTTTATATGTTTGTATTATCTGTCAAATGAATCATGTACCAGCTTTTCTGTTCCCTTTTCTATATGCTACAGGGCCTGTAGACACCTGGATCACTCCATTTCTTTTGTCGTGATAGCAGCACTCTAACAGCCTTTATAATGTCCAGAATTCCAATCGACATTATTGGGCCACAGAGTTCTTCATCTGTTGTAAGTGAATAGCAGAGCGTAGTTCTGCACATTAACATCTCTGAGAGGGGTGGCTGTATGCAAAGGTGGATACTGTTCTTGTGTGTGTGTGTGTGTGTGTGTGTGTTCTGGAGCAAGTTGAGAAAAAAATGGGTCTGGACACTGCTAAAAGCTTCCTGGCACAGCCCTAGCTGGCTGCTACCAAGAAGGTTTTCTACACTGGTAGAAGATTATTTGATTTCTAAAATCCAGAGACACAGAGAATAACACTCTTCTTTGTTTTTGAGTAAAAAATACAAAGGCGGACTGGCAAACAAGATTTCACTCTGGCTGGATGGACAAGCCAACATTAAGTGAACTGAGCCTGGTAAAGTCACTAAGGCTGGGAAAAGGAGATCAAATTGGTATCTGTTAACAGAAAGTAGCTAACCCAGGCCTGTCCCTGGGCAGGCAGCAGCATTCCACGTGCTCAGTAGTGGTGAAATGCTAGAAAAGCTGAAGTGAGAGTGGAAAGGACAAATTCTGCAGGAGAAGGTCTAAGCAGATGGGCTTTTCATCCTGCTGAGGAATGTCCTTAAGCTCCCTTGATGCTCTTACTGAGACTTCAGTAAACAAGGGAGGGTGTGAAGCTTCCCTGGAGAACTCCACGTACCCTAGAAATACAAACGACAAGTTAATAACTCCTCAGGAGTACTTAAGGAAGGAAAAAAGAAGAAAGGACACCTTCTGTTTGCACCAAAAAGGGGAGGATTAGTAGCTATTGCAAACCCCTTAAACTTTGCATTAATTCCATGGCATTAAGACAGATTGGGCTAACAGCATCTCAGCAAAGAACAAGGTGAAGACATCCTTTGCATTTTAGATTAATATAATCACAATATTATCTGAAAAAGCAAACTAAGTAGGAGGGATGTTAGGTCTGTTGCATGCTCAGGGAAGTAGTTTTTCTTGTAATACAGGAAAAGAAGAAATTTCAGCAGCAGTTCCTGGAAAGGAGTGACTAACATTGCTCAGCTGGCGAGCAATAAACTAGGAAAAATTGAGTCTGAAATACAACATCCATAGACAAAACAAAACATATGGAAGGCCAAAACCATCCACTTTTCATAAAGTTTAAATAGCTGTTCTTTAGCAGACAGAATGAAGGAAGGCAAACCAGTAGGTCTCTTGTGAGAGTAGTGAAATGGATACTTTTCATTACGTGTATCTTGATTTCCATGAATCTGCACAAAGTATGGAGGGAGGGACAGTTTATGGCATCTAACAAGAGATGGTTTCCATTTCCTTGGGCTCAAAAAATTACACTATTATCCACAGAATTTGAACTGGACAGGGTGGCTATTACGCAGGTTACTTGGCAGAAGTCCCTGAGAAGTGCTGCTAGTACACTCTTGTAGTCCTGCACTGCTTCACGTAACACGGAGAAGATTCATGCCCATTGCATGATGAGAGAACACCTCTGATGTGGTGTTTTGAGAGGAATTATATGACTGTGACTGTTATGTGACAGAATAACAGGTCAATCAGCACAGCAGATGTCAGTTTCTCTCACTAACAAACTTTAGGTTTTGTAGCCATTTTACAGTAAATAATTAGTCGAGAAAACACATAAATGTTGGAGAGTGAATTTGAATTGTGGCTTGCAAATACTAACAAAATAGCCCATCTGAACTGCTTGTTGGCACCATATACTTTATTATCATTAGAGTATTCCCTATGGCAATAACTTCATCCAAAAAGAATTTCAAGAGTAGTTGCATTATCTATTGAAAAGCAATCTTATACTTTCTATTGAGGCAAGATAGTTTTCCAAATAAGTTTACTCCGAAGGCCATTTCAATCGTCTGTAGATCTTATGATATTATGTTACCTTCTTTCGTTTCAAATTCACAGCATAAGAAAGAAAAAGAATGACATAAATTGGATGTTAGAAGAGTTCTGAAGATAGACATCAGAAGAATTCAAGAGTAAGAAGAGAACTCAGCATTATTTGTTATTTCCATCCTAAAGTAAAAAGAGAACAAAGCATCAAAAGCATCAGCAGTGAGAGATAGCTCAAAGCCAGGACTATATATCATAGCATATAAAACAAGTGAGTTGGCACCACTGAAAGGTCTAAAGTCTTAGTCTGTGGTTTAAAGACATTGATATGGCAGTCAGACACATCCTTTACACCACGGAAAATAGCATCAAGAGCTGTATGCATTTGTTGCAATGGGTGTTTTAGAAGTTTTGCCCACTATAGTAGCATTTTGGGACTCACTTGGGTGAATAAGTCTTCATGGTGCTGAGAGAATTCAAGTCCACAGATAGAATGGTATAGAAGTAGAGGAGGAGGCTATTGAGCGTATTGTTGCCATATTTTTATTTGTGCCTGGATGTACTGTAGCATTTCATCCAGTCTATTTGCCTGCCAGCACTGGAATTTTTTTGGTGGTATATTTTTATAGTGATTTATCCATCACTGAATAAAGCAGCAACCATGGAGAAATTCTGCAGTGATTGAAATGTGATTAGTTACATGAGGCTTTTTTTATTCCCAAACTTCTTTTTCCTCTTTTTGAGCCTCTATGTCTTTCTTGTATCTGTTTTCTCATTTCCCTCATGCTTGTGTTTGGCCTCGTGTTGACCTAAAGGAAACTGTGTTTTAGTCCATAGGATTGCATTGCTCTTATAGTATTAGTTCCAATATATGTTATAAACATTCTGGTTGCAGGCTACAGCTGGGTGCACAACACAGGGAAGACAATGTAGTTCTGCAGCACAATAAACCTTTTTTTTTTTTTTATTTGTTCCCTAAGCCACATAGGAGTTCAAGGCCATATCTCTGTGGTGTAAGCTCCTCTTATATATGTGAGTATATATGTATCTATGTATATATAGAGAGATAAATACATGTACGCATACGTATTTATATCACAAGTTGCAGTGATAAGCAAGATCTTAATTTCACTCTGCAAACAGAGAGTTAGTCTTGTGGTTGTCTGTCTTTCCCATATGGTGCTTGCTGTCAGTCCATCAGCATTTCCTCTTGGCTAGTTAAACATGCAAATTCACCAAAATGGACCAACACTGCATTTTAATAAGAGTCTGAGAGCAGCTAGACAGCATGGTTCCTGGGGCAGCATCTCCGTTTGGTGTCATTTCCCAAATAAACTTACATCACCAAAGGACTGCTCTGGGTGAAATCGTACGCGGAGTCCTTCTCACTCAGCAGTTGCTATCTGAGGTCTGTGGTTCCATTCTGCTCCCAGGCAGTGCCCCTTCTGTATCACCCTTGCTTTGGTCCCGATGAAAGTTGTGGTATTTTGGGGATGGATTGTATCAGCAGCTTGCAGGAGTGATGCAGGAAATATTTTGGGTGAAAGGATTGCATCACTTTGATGCTGAAAAGATACAGCCCATTTCTGTCCAGTCTGATTTAAGGATCAAGTAGGGTGGTTACTGTTCGGTGCATTCAGTCTTGTTTCTTTGGTTTTTACTTTTCACATATAACATATAGGGATTTGTCCTACAGCGGTTGATTTTTATTAATGTGAAAAGTTATCATATGGAAAAATGCATTCTCAACAAGGAAAATGTTTAAGCTTTGTTGCAGAAGGGCAGAGGCTGCAAACTCTGAAGTTCTTTGGAAAGTGGGATTGCTTCTTTTAAATGAGGGGGCTTGACTTGGGAGGGTCATCCTCCTGCAGTGTTGTCTGAAACCATCCTACGTTTATATTTTTCCTTGACTGTATGACATCAGCATAAAATGAGTGCAAAAGATAAAGTGGAATGGTGAATGATGCCGGAAGCATCATTAACTTTTCGGGTGGCGTTATTTTGGAAAATACAGTGTCTTTCTTAAAATGTGCTGTACAAGTGGCTCAGCCCCAAATCTTCCAGCAGCCTAATACAGGCAAGGGAGGGCATCTGTAGCCCCCTGGGAAGCAGGCTGTGGAGATTTCCTTTTCTCCTCTTTGTTGGTTTTTATTTCCATTTCCTTTTCCTCTCTGTTTCTCAGTCATTTAACGCCATTCTGCACAACAGAGAGGAGCATCTGGCCCCAAGTAAACACCCAATAAAATAAGTGGGGGAAGTTCACAGCTCCCTCGGTGCTATTGCGTCTGTCTGTCTGGTCATGGACTCAACAAGATAACCATGCATCAATTTACATTGTCCAGGCTATCTTCACAAGCAGAAGTGCTTGAAACCTTATTTTAATAGAAGCTTAGATTCTGGAGAATACTGTAAAATCTCTCCAAAGGCTCCGAATCAGCAATTCCATCTGTGTTTCTGCAAATGTAGAGGAACAATGCCCCAGCTGATTATGCAAACGGAATGAAAATAGTTATTTTAAAAGTGCATAAAATCAATACTTTGGGGAAAACAAGTCAGCTGTGTTTATACTCAGCGTAGAGCAGACATTTTGTTTCTTTGTCTGAAAAAATCATAGGAAAGCAAGGATTGCAAAAGAAATAAAACAGCCACTCGTACAGTGTAACAGAGGGGACTGGAATATCAGATGCCTCGGCAAAGGCTCGGAGCATTTTAGGTTCCTTTTGAGAGAATATAAATTATATTGAGGTTGATACATTTCTGCGTTGTTTGGAGTCAAAGCCAAATATTCTCAGCACAGAGGGAATAACTCACATCCTATTGCTCATCACAAAAGTATATAACCAAATTCATGTCTGTGGTACTGAAAATTTCCTCCTAAATGCTGTCTCTTTTGAACTGATGGGATTTCTTGCAAGTATTGGTATGAAGGGCTGTGTATATAAATATGTACAAATGTGCTTCTCATGCAGTCAGGATACATTGCTTGTATACACATTGTTGTAAAAATGGGAAACAAAAGCATCTGAGAAACAGGGCTGAAAGGGAACAATTTGTAGACCTATAGGTTAAATTGGATTAAACTTCATCTTTCAGCAAATGCTGTGTCATTTATTCAGTGTTTCTCTGGGGGATTTCCCTACCCCCTACGCTTTATAGAGTATAGTGATGTTTCTTAATTAAAAAATCAAACAAACATGGGATGGAGGCTGCCCCACACAGCCGTCCTCTTGTGGGAATAGGAGGCACACTGATTTTCTCATGGACAGTTTCTAGGTCTGTTGGACAGAGACCACAAGGGAGAGGAAAGGCTCTGTCAGGGGAAGGCAAGTTTACAACACACACCCGATGCCAGCACTGTTCTTGGTGCCTGCAGTGACATCTGCTAGGAATTCCGCTTTAGTAGGGTGGAGTTGGTGGACGTGGTGAGGAAGGCCATCGACAGTATCATCACAAGTGTACAATCCCCACTCTGCAGCTGAAGATGCTGTGCAGCAAACCTTTGGCCTTTCCCCTATTTTGTCAGATAAATAGTTTAGAAAGGCTGAAATGTGTTTTTACAGATTTCAGTAAATATTGTAGTGAAAAAATATATTGAAAATTTATTTTAATTATTGTACAGTTATGCACTCTGGAGGCCAGTGCTAAAGGATGGATTCTGCGGTAGGTTCCCTTTGTAGAAGTGCACACAAGGATGGTGCTGGCTGTTTTCAGGCTATCCTGCTATGTCACTGGTGGTAATTCAGGATATTTTAGCAGTGTCCTCAGTTCTAAAGGAATGGCTGACTTGGGAGGTGCAGCGCTTCTGGGTCGGTGGCTGTAAACTTGGGTTCTGTAGTAGGGGCCCAATGCAGCAATGACACAAGTCGTTACCAACTGTTGTAAGAAGCAGACAGGAGAGATCTTCTAACATGCCATCGTGTGTATTTGTACTTGCATATTTGTGCAGCTGATACATGTTTTTTCTTGGATTAAAATTTAACCAATATTGCTTCTGTCCCTTCCTACATCTGGCATTCTCTTTTCAAGTTTCTTATCTGGAAACAAACTCATTTTGTCCCTTCTATAAAAGCAGTCCTGGTCTCGGCCGTTACTTATGGCTGGGCACACTCTAGTTACAGCACATGAAAGAACATCAGCAGCGACTTAATGTAAATGGGACAGACTACTTGGGAGTACGCTGGGGATTAGATGTTCAAAAGAACAAAGCACTGCTCTCTTTCCATCTGGCCACTTCATTTCATTGCCTGGTTGGGACCAGTACCTCTGAAATCTGGTTTGCAAAGTCAAATATTGATGTAATTTGTCTTGTTCTTAAAAGGCAGAGTAAACCTTGGAAGGTTTTAGTTGTGCGGAGTCACAGTCAACCATGGAACAACTGAAAGAAATACTCTCTGCCAAGTTTGACAACTTTCTGATTGGTTAATTAAAAAAGCTAAGAAAGTCTTTGGTTTAAGGTTTAGATTGAACTAAATAACTTTCCAAATTCTAGTTTTGGCATGAAAAAAAATAGGACTACTACATGTAGTTTGCATAATAATTTCCAGGCAGTGGAAAGGTTTGAAGGATGAGGATGAAAAAGTCTGAACCTGCAAGCAAAGCTCCGACCTGTACTGTTGGGATTTTTGTTCACACAGCAGAGCTCTGTGATAGAACAGTGAAAAGCCATATTTGAGCAGACTCAGATTTGCAAAGTCATTGTGAATCTTAAGAATGAAAGATGCTGCCTAAAGAAGCTACTGCTATTACTCCTACTCGGAACAGCATCTGTGTTAGCAGCATTGTATCGTTCTACCCAATGTCAGTATGCGATTAATGAATGCATTTGTCATAGTAGGGTGATCCAAGCCCTGCTTTTACCTGGGCCGTTGTTTTAAAAGATACTCTGGAGTTCTGAATAACAGCTCGGTATCAGCTGTATTGTAGCATGAATGGAGGAAGGCAATAACTCCCATATAAAACATCATCATTTCAGGAATGCCGGAGTAAGCATGTCTGGGTGAGTGTGTACTTTGTACATGGAGAGTGGATATCCCATCCTCCCCTGCTGACCCTAGCAGCACCTGGGGAAGATGGCCAGACCCATGGGCCTTGACTGAGCTTATGAAGTGCCACGTGATGTCCATTGGTGTTTGCTGCCAGGCACAGGCAGCTAAATCAGTGCCATCTGGGAAACTGGACTGGTCATGCCATCTCCTCACTCTTAACACACCCATCCAGTCTGAGCCACAAATTGACCCCTATTGATCTGATTCAACTGCGCTTCTGTGGAGTAGACAAACAGTGCAGTGGAATCCAGGGGCTCTAATTCACAGTACCTTATTTAGGTTCCAAGGTAATAATTCTTATTTGCGTTAGTCACATTCATCGGCAGAACCTGAGGCTGCCTCCTGGCTTATATGCGTCACTGTTCCTGACAAGGGAACAACAAAGTATCTGCTCTGAAAAAAAGCGTTTTAAGGATATTGATACTTGATACTTAATAGTTGCAAAAGTTAACTGTTAGAAAGAAGACTGTTTTCCAAATCAATGCCTCACGCATTACTGTAAAATATATTGATTAAAAACAAAGCATAATGTTAGTCATTTAGTCAGTAGAGTGATGCAATACTGAAAGAAATTTATCCTTTGACTTTTGCATTAACCTTTTATTGACTGCTTGCATACTCATAATTAACACACACTTTAGCTAGCTTGGTTAATTTTAGCGTCGTGATCAGTGTCCTCTAATGTAGCTGACACCCTGATCACCAACGTGTCAGTGCAGCCCAGGGGGTCTTAACCAGGCAGCTGTCTGTCTCTGGGGTTGTACACCTGCCCGTGGAGAAATTAGCCACCTTCCAAGGGAAAGAGTCCTATATGGGCATACAAATAGTCATACAGTCATACAAATGTTTGCCATGACTTAGTTGCACTTATATTAATATGCAGCTATTGGTATATATTAATGAGCAAAGTCCATTTGGCAAAAAGGGACGTAAAGGGGATCAAAAATCTGTGACATTTACAAGGGAGAGGTAATGAGAATGTGCACCGCAACTGTTAACTAATTGTTCCTTTAGAAATGGGCTTTTTAATTGAAACTGGCACAGGTCTTGATTGTTTTAGCAAGATGGTAGGAGCCATAGAATTTTATGCATTCTGCACTTCTTTAGACAAATCATTCTTTCTTTTATATATTGATGAATATGTATCACCAAGGTGTTGGAGCTAAATTTCTCTGAAATATGTCATGGCAGTTTTTCTGTTCTGCTGCAAATAAGGCATGAAAGATGCCTCTTGATTTGGCATCTGTTCTGTGTCTCAGAGCATGTGTTATTTTCACTCTTAACACATTTTGTGCATAGAATATATACAGATTAGATCTACTATCTTTTGAAGATTTGACTTTATTAACTCAAATAACAGGTTTTAATTAATATATATTATTTTAATTAACTTATAATATTATAAATCTTGGTACTTTCCCACGACCGCTGTATTTCGATTTTTGCAGTGTTTCCCACATGGAGTCTCATAAATTCTTTTGTATCTGGGAGAAGACAGAATTTCAGTTTATTCTGAGTTATCATTTCTAATTTATGTTAGCTATCTTTTCCCAGATACAAAGAAATTTGAAATAATTCTCTACAATTACTTAAGTGCCTTTGATTGTTCTGCTTCAGTTTAAAAAGTTGCTATCCTTTTGCAGGATCTCCAGGTCTGTTACTCTGCTACAAACTAAAAACCATTGTAGGAACAATTTCTCCCATAGAAATTTATTAAAATCGACAATAATATATTCATCTGGAAAGAACTGTTTTTGCACACTAACTCTGAATCAGAAAGCACATATCTGGATGTCTGCATTCGAGCTTGTGGATGCCATTCAGGTGAATCAGTTCATGAACTGCCAGGTGCAGCAATTACTGTTTAGAACCTAGCCCTGTATCTTTAAATGTGAGTAACTTGAGCTGACTTTGGTGTCAGCAGATCCAGCACAGGGTTTTTACTTTTGGTCAACATAGGTGACTCACAAGATATAAAAATGTAACGGTCACTGCTGTTCATGCTAGTGATATAAAGCAAAGCAATAAAAATCCTGGACAGAAAGAGAAAGGAGCTATGAGGTTGCAGAATTTGGAATATTAAGGCACTGCTTTCGCCTTTTTTCTACTTTTACAACAAACCGATGCATTTCTGTCACCAGACTTGTGCAGGAAGTCCAAGGACCTGACACGCTTCCATTCCTCTAATCCCTCACATGGAATATGATGGCTCAACCTTCCCAAATGCATGATTGCCTGGAAGTTAAGGCATGTGCTTAGTTGGGGAGTGACTTTTCAGAGATGGCTCTGCTGGCAAGAAAAATACAGAAGGGAAAGTAGCAACTGGAATAGTTGCTCATGGGCTGCCCAGTCACAGCATCACTCTGACTGCTGCCACATCACAAAAGCCAGTCAATCTGTTTGTATGAGAGAGCAAGGGAAAAAAGAGACATTAAAGGTAAAAAAAGGGTTCTGGAATGGTGTGAGAAAGTGTTTATTATTGTAGGTTGAGTTTTTCAGACCACATAGTATGCCTGCAGTGTTCGCCAGCTGAGCTTCTTGATTTGTCGTCTGCAGTAATCTCTACGTGGTTAATTTATCCACTTTCAGATTGAAATGCTTAAACTGGAATATCTTATACTACCCATCAAACTGAGCATATTATTTTGTGCCAAGACAGAAAATAAACTAAGATTTTTAAAGCCTTATAGAGTTCTGCTGTAATTAGTTTCAGCCTCCCCTGCATATTAATTTTCTCCTGTTCTTTTATATAATTTGGAAAATGTCTTCAGAACATGATGGCACAATCAGTTAAGTACCTCTCAGAACTCGTACACTAAACTGCATTTGCTCTTACAACTACTATAAAGCAGCCAGCAAAACAAATCCTCTGTTATTCTGTACAGTGCAGCTTATCAGTGCAAACAGTTTAATATTTATGCTAAGAGGATTGTCTCGAGTAGCTTCTGTTCCTTTAATTCTTGTTTTAAATAAATAATGAGAACATTTAAACACATTACTCTTCCCAGGGCCCTGAGGTCAGCTAATCTTATTATTTATGAAGTGATGTGCTACATAATAGTACTTAGTGCATGTTAACAGATGCTATTATCAGGGGCTGATGTGGAGAGCTGAAGATATATTGGAATGTTACGTGTTAATACTGTCCTTGCAGTGTAATGTACGATGGATTGAGTGCCCAGGATGCTGGTGCGGCAATTAACCACCTACCAACATGGGTGTAAAGCTGAAGTATGTTTTCTCATGGGGATTACACTGCCATTAATAATTCCCAAGAGAAGACGACATCTTTCCTTTGGAAACAGTGTCTTCCAGAAGGTTGATGGTGTAGACAAGGAAGTTGTGTGTGTCAATATTTTTAGAGTTCATTTTACAGAGATGAAAGACATGTAGATGTTTAAAAGAACTTTAAAAGTGTTGCAACAATTATGTGCTTTATAGAACATGAATTTCAAAAAATGTCTTACAAGAGATAAAAGTGTATATCTACAATTTGCTTCTTAGCTCTTTGAAGAACTACATAGACCTGCAGTATGTACCAAAATTATAGTAATATTTGGCATTTTTCTTTTATTTCAAGTAATACTTGCCCCGTTGCAAACATTAACTAATTAATACAAATTGTTTGAGGAGAGGGGAAAGGAGAGGGGCAGAAATCCTCCTTGAACTGGGACATTTTTTTTGATGCAGCAGGTTGTATTACAGCCTCATCTTAAGAGATGGTTGCCACTTGTAAAACTTTCCTCTGCAGGCTGCAGTTCGGTTGAATATTATAATTAGACTTCACTGGTATTGATGAATAATCCATTTAATAAAAAACACTGTTATTTAAACATTTTCTCTGGGGACGAGCATACAGTAACCTTTTAATTTAATTTTATTGAAGTTTTGCCCACCTATTCATCATTGGAAGTTGTTATTAAACTCCATTTCCATTTATCTTTATAGAATTTTCTCTTTTTATATTGCCTTTTTCAGAGCTAAGCAGGTTGATACACTTGTAAATCTCCAGAATCTACAAAGCTAGTCCGGCTTCTTTAATATTGTTTAATCTATCCCTCCTGACCTTAATGCAGTAAATTCAGTTTAATCTTTCTCAATAATCTCGTAATACATTGGAAACCAGCAAACATTTAAATCTGATAATGGTTTAATCACATACTTTAAATAACAGCTGAGATAATGAAAAAATAATTCACCATATAAAGGTACACTAACTGAGTTTCCTCTGTGATTGGCTTTTTGAGAAATCCCTGTAGAAAATACAAAGCCTACAACTGAAATCAACTTCACTGTAAATGAACATTTGGTCAGAAGATGTGGTATTTCTTTTTTATTATCATCTTTCTCTTTAAATTAATGCACAAATGTTTCTTTGCTGAGTATTCAGTTTCTTGATACAGTTTTACTTAAGTAGTTCATCTCTTACCTTTCTTTTCAGATGCCAGTCAGAAGCAGCAGAGAGCTTGCCGGAAGACCAGAAACCAGAGTGCCATCCCTTCTGGACAGATGATGAATGTAATATGCCTCTGCCATATGATCTTGAAGAAATAATTGCTCATCTACAAAATCTTGTCCAGTGGGTAGAATAACAGGTGACCTTCCGGCCTAGAATTATCAATGCTTATCATTTGGAGAGAAGCCTTTCAGTTAAACATAAATCTTTTCAGCTTTATGATTCCTTGATCTTGTGTTATTTTATGTGTCAATGCAGATTTTACCAGTTTTCACACTATACCTCAGTTGTTGTCATATAATAAAAAGACCAGACCCCAAATCTGCAGAAGCAGGTGGCTTTTAAGACCTGAAGTCCAGAACACCAGCCTCCTTCTCTGCTCTGATTCCCTTTGGCCCTACAGCCCATGGATATCCATGTTTCCAAAAGTTCCTGTGGTGTCTGAATTTCAGCTTCCCTAACTGCCTAGAACTGCCCCTGGCTTGGCAGGTCTGAGCAGCGTAAGATATCCTCACACCTGCAATAAAGCCGAATCCATGACCTGGGCGTCCAAATGAGAGGCCAGCTTGGGGTGAGCCTGCTGGATATCTCCAGGATACAGCTGCGCACACCATACGGTGACTTCTTCATCAACTAAAATAAGGTACAGAGGTGGTGGAGAATGTCCTTTATGCAGTGACTCCTTGTTAGAGCATTCAGATGAGGAGCATCCTGACATAGTTCCCAAGACTGTCTTGCTCTTTTTCATTGTGGTAATTGAGTAGTACCGGGGGAGATTTCCAGTGTGAATCTAGAGCTCTTGGGCTCCCTGGAACTTAGAATTCGGTTCCTAACCATTGCCTTGTTTCTGCATGGTGTGGATCCTATTCTGAGGCCAGGTTTCTCAGTGTGTTGTCTAAAGAGCTGATGGACCTAAGTAAGGGTTTCCATTTGGGGTATCAGGACTCCTGACAGAGTAGATCTAGGTTGCGTGATGCTGGGTACTGCAGCATCTGTGTTAATTTAGTGAGAACAAAACCAAAAGACTATGAGAAATGAAGCGGTTTGTGATCTGTTTTGTAATAACATTCTATAAAAAGAACAATTCTGTGTTGGATGATATGGGGCACTCCTGAGTGAGAGAGATGTTTTGTTTAGTTAAGTTGCTGTTTTAACTTGAGCTGGTGTACGCCTTTTCCTTTGTCATGAAAAGCAGAAGAAAATTATATTATGGTGAAGCAGCACTCAGTCTGTACTACAACTACAAAACAAACCAGTAAGAGTCAGAGCTCAACGTTGCCACCAAGAAATGAATCCGCCTCCTGTGTTAATCTTCTGTTTAAAATCACTGCTGAGGCCAGGCTTTCCCAGTGCATACCAGTATACTGTGCTGGCAAAGTGCTCTGTGTGTGGATGAGGCTTGTACTGCTGAAAATTGTACTTGTGACAGTATAACATATGCCAGACCTCCCTGGAGCTGAATAAGCTGTGCCAGCAAAAATTCACTTTTAGTGGTATAAAACTGCGCCCACACCTACCAGCTTTTGCCAGGACAATTATATCAAGTAGAGATTGTGCCTCTGAACACCTTTGACACAGCTGTGGCAGCAGAAGTACCTGCATCACGCGTTTTCCATGTGGTCCTGGACTTCTGCTAAAAGTGTTAGCCACCCCGTAGAATATAAAGACTCTGAAGAATAAATTCCTATTTAAAGTAGGTTTGGTTATATCGTAACTGTGATCCACACATTTATCTGTTGTCTCTTGTGCCACAGATTTTTTAACATCTTGAAATGCTATATTATGGGCACAGCTTTTTATTTCCTGCACGAGCTAGAGCTGGCTTTACCAGTGGGCAAATAGCATGTATTTGGATTAGTGCCACACTAAGTACTGTTTACTTTGGAGATCACTTAGAGAAAAGCTAGCTGAAGATGTGGGAATTCTGCTTTTGAAAAGGCAGTTCTCATAGAAACATATTACTTTGGAAATGAGCACGATGAATTCAAACAAGCTAATGATGTAACACTGGTAACACAGCGTTTGAGGGGATTGTTTGTTTGTTTATGCTGTTACTGAATGATTATTTTGTGTTTAATTAAGCGCTGCTAGAAACCATGGGGGTCACAGTATTGAAATGAATCTGACAGCCATAAAGGGGAGAGAAGGCACATCGATGCTGTAGTTTGTAGCTGAAGTGGAGGCATAGCTATTAAAAAATGATTGGCAAATAATTATTACCAGTAGTAGTGGGGGGAAAAAAAAGCACACTGTTTTTTTTTTCTTGTATTAGGAGACTGCTGGCAGCAATAATTTTTAAAAATACATGATTCTAGGTCTTGTCTGGGCTGAAGATTTAAGCTAGTGATTACCTGAACTAGTACTAGCCTCAGTACAGGCAGATAGTGCTTGTTTAAGACATAGATGGCAATGACGTAGACAAATGAAGACCTTTGGAATGGATAAGAGCTAAGATTCACTGGCAAAAATACCAATAATCAAGTGGTTAAAGAGGATTAATGCGCTGTGTTGCATTCCAGTCTCACATCATCTAAATCAGTGTAACTCGATTGCGTTCAGTTGAAATAGAGAAGTAGGAGAAGGTTTCATATCTCCAAAGCCCCCAGGAGTTGATAGCAAAGACATCAGTAAGGTTGATGAAACCATTTGAAGCGTGTGGTAATGCCAAAGGCTACCCCAAGAGGACAACATGGTTAAAGGTAAATATCAATAACAAAACTGAGCGATCAAGTGTAAGTTATTGCTGTGTTTGCATTATGCACTAGAAGCAGAGAAATACTTAACAAGTTTTCTTTATTTTATTCAAATAGTTGTAATTTAGCTCATGTTGCAATCATGCTTTAGCAATCCATTTATATTCCAGCATTAGATAACCCATTTCCAATTGGGATGAGCTGAAAAACGCAGCCTCTAATGGATGTGCTGTGTATAGCAACTGCTTGCCGAGTGTGGATGCTCTAGAGGCAAGAGGACCAAGGGCAGTTCTTTTTCAGGGAGGAGGTGAGAGGATAAATTAGCTTCTAACGTTAGATTCAGTGATTCTTTTTAAATGGTGAAGTTCACGACTTTGCTTACATTTACTTTTCATCAGCCATGAAGGAATTAAGGTAAAATAGTTCCCTTGCACATGTGTGTCAGGCTAAATGGATTACAGAAGATACAGATCTGTTTGCCTGTCTGCACTTGCCTTTAGACGATATTCATCAATTTTACAAAAGCTACTGACTAAACACAGAACCAATACAAATGAAATGCTTGAAGCAAGAGCTTTCTTTAAAAAATCTGATACAGAGTTGTTTTTACACTGATAGGAGGAAAATGTTGGCAGAAAATTAAAAACTTTTATTGTTTCTGTAATTTGGGGGATGAAAGGTAAAGGCTGTTTTTAAGTATTTGATAGAAAACTGCTGTGTTATGCCATGTAATTAGAAATGTTTTTATAATGCTTTATTCATATCTCTGTATATGAAAATATTTTATCCTGTAGATCCTTTCTTCTTGTTAAAAGGTTATGTAAATAAAAAATATCAATCTCAATACAGTAGATATTAAAGACATCATGCTTATGCTCCGAGCTTTACAGCAGATTCTGATTATCTAAAGTGTAAATGAGAGTGTCATGAGTAATCACTGACTGGAAACTGTCCAGGATGGGTAACATGCAACATAATAATTATCCATATCTGTTGTCTTATCCAGATACAGTTTTAGTTTCACTGGTAATGATGCAAGATGCACTTTAAAATCATGCTGGACTTCGTCATGCTGTGGTGCAGATTCAGGGATTCCAGTGCTGTAACAACAGGAAAAAAAGAAATGAAAATAATACCAAAATCCATCATGAAAGATGGCTAAAATATTGTAGTGTGTTAAGAGTGGGCATTGCTCCTTTCTCCCTTATCATAGGGCGGTTCCGCTGTTCCTGTGTCATGCAGTGGCATTTGGGCCAATGTAACAGAGATGACACCAGCCCAGGAGCTGGTCTCTGAGCTGGGCTGAGCAGAGGGTAAGAGCAATGAGAGGAGATGCGCATGAGATGCAAGGGATGTGCTTTCTCAAGGCCACAACTTTATTATCTTAGCTCATATGGGAGTCATTGAGCAGTACCTTGTACAGTGCAGGTCAGGATCTCTCCCTTAATTGTTACCACCTGGTGCAAAGTTCGTGTTGGCTCCTTAACCCCCCTTCTCCCCCCCGACAGCTGGTCCTCAGCTTTTTGCTGGGAGCTGACCACCGTCATCCTGCACCAAGGTTACAGAGATGAGAAGATGCTTGTTCCGCTGTAGCAACAGGCGTGAGAAGCCCTGATCCCCAGCCTCAGCCTCCACTTCTGTCCTACTACACCCCATGGGCTGAGTACCTCCATTCAACGTCTGTTTCCTGTTTGAGGTTCAAGTTGCTGCAGCTCATCTTCTGCACTACCCCACCGTGACAGTGAACTGCTGTGGGGAAGCGTTGGACAAACAAAGACAACGCTGTTCGCAGGGAGGTTCCTTGTCCAAAAAAGACAATCGCTGCACTCCCAGCAGCAGAGTGAGGAGCTCAGCCCTACACTAATCTAGCGTCAGAGGGTGGGAGCTGTTAGGTAGTGATGAAAGGCTCTGGCAAAACCACTGACATTCAGTGTTTCTGAGGACTCCCAGCCTGCCTGGTTCTGGCTGTCACCTCACCCCACCTCTAAGGGCAGAGGCAATCCTGAATAAGAACCACTGTTCTCTTTCCAGTCCAAAGTGAGACTCATTACCTTCAACGTGGCTGGGCTTGCATCTTCATTTCCATTAATCTGTCCTCTTCACCTTAGCCTGGGGGCATTCGTTGAACAAGGGAAGATAATTTATACAATTGCAAAAAGACTGTACTTAGAGTAAGGCTGCAGAACTGGCTGGATAACATGTCAAATAAAAGCCAACAAATAACTCATAAAATTATCGCATTAAAATGCTGATGTTTGGGTGTGAACACTTCACACAGGACATGAAAACTATGGTTTGTCTTCTCGTTGCTTTGGAGGTAGCATTCGTAACATACATGATAGAAAAGGACGCGCTATGCTATGGTTTACATCCTCTAATACTCCACTGGTTTTACCATGCTTGTCCATGATGAGTCAGAATTTGGTCACAGAAGTTGTTCTCTGCCCCCTCCCTATCATCAAATACTTGCTTTCATGCCAACACATCTTGGTCTGATTAGTCCCCTTGATTAGAGGCTGAAGTAGAAAGTCAGGTGTATAGGATTCCCATTATCATCTATTTCGCTGCTTCTAAGAACAGGTCAGAGAGAGTTATTTCAGTGAAAATGCGAACAATCAACTTCTGTTTACCATTAACCTTCAGTTTTCTTAAAATCAAATCAGGGCTTGGTAGGCAGTTATTTTCATATATGTCCCTTGATCAGTGGAAGGATCTGTCAGAAGCCATTAGAGCCTCTGTTAGGTTGAATTGCATTCAAAGCTAAACTACCCAATCGTTCAAAGGGCTGTGATGATTGTTTTTAATATAGCATACATTGATTTCTCTCTCTGAGCAGTAACATAACTTTGAAACTAAGCATGTATGACTAGGGCTTTTTTGCTATCCAGCATGTCCTGAGAAGCTTGGTTTCTTGTGGAAGATGAATGTCTATATTAAAAAAAAGGAAAAAAACAAATGCAGTGAGATCACCTGTATATTCTCAGAAGCTTTTCCTCCATTCTGTCCTATTTCATTGGATCCATCAAGGTGTAACATATATGGAAAGAGAAGAAATTTTCCAAGGTCCTTTGCTGAAAAGCTTCACTGAAAAATTTAACATCTAATTGTAGTAATATTTTTAAGTGGCTTTTTATCTTAAGATCTCAGGTTGCATTACACAGAGAAACTGAGGCAGAGGGCAAAAGTGTGGCTGTGTCTGAGTGCTGACACTGGAACCAAGCGTGTGTACCACTGGAACCAACCCTCCATTGCTGGCAGGTCTCAATTACTTCCAGTTAATCAGCTCAGTTTGCAGATTAAAGATGCTGTCATAGAACTTTTTTTTCTCCAAAGATGTATCTGAAGGTGGAGCTGGAGTCTGTCTTCCTCATGTCGTATTTAACATACTGTTTAATTGCACAACATACAGCAATATATTTCATGTAACAGAGATCTTTCAGACCTCCTAGTGTTTGGTTAAACTTCCCAGTGAATCTTTTAGTTACATTCCAAGTCCCTGAGCTCCCAAGCTGTAAGGTAAATTTTATTGGAACTATTAAATTATTCCATGGAGACTATACAGGTATGCAGTATATAATATAATGCGATCCACACTGGTTTAGCTCTATTTTAAGTATGTCCACTGCACACCCCAGAAGGTGATATAACTGCTGTACTAGGAAGCTCTTAAGAAAATCCCCTGTGGGTATTTGGGTGCTGTTTATCAAGGTGGAGATGCATTGCTGGAACAAACTGGAATGCTGGCTATGCACCTGTTAGCACTTTTGTCTGGTACCTATTTGGTAGTCTGGTAGTACTTTACTGACAGCACTACTTTGTCAGTTATTTTGATGAACATCCTAATAATTTATTACCCAAACGTTATCAAAGCATTCCACAGTTCTTTCATTGCTGTTCTTTCTCTTCTATCCACCGATGCCTCAGTATTAACAGTGATGTTATTAACAAGTTGTGTTCTTTGTTAGGCTGACATGACTTTAAAGTAAGAAAACTTAAAAGTGATGTATCAAATAGCATCCTATCAAGTACATTTATTTTCCAACCAATGTATTAGGATATTTTTGCTCCTTGCTCATTAGGTACTGCTACATGTAGTTTTTATTAAGGACTATTTATATAACACTGTGAGATATTTGGTGATATTTAAATCTGTGTTATGTGTTTTCTAATTTACTGACTTTTGTAAAATAAACCATTTAAAGAATCTATTTGTCTATCATTTGTCCTCTAGAAGGTGTTAGGTCTTGTCTTCAATACCTTGTTGCAGCACATGGAAGAAGAGGAGTGTATTTTGCACACCATCTAACTTTGGGTGCCCACATGAGAAAATTAATTTCTGTAAACTTCCTATATGCTGAATAGTGAGAGGTAAGTTTCTTCAAAGGAGCAAACCCAAAGGTGCTCTGAGTCTGCTCTTCAGTGGGACATCTCTCTCTGCCTGAACTGTATTGCAAGCCCAAGTTAGGTTGCATAATTATCCTCATCTGCTGACAATTTAATAATAAATAGGAAATAAAAAATAGAATGTGGGAAATTTGTTATTATTCCTGAAATTAATGGAATTAAATTCTGATTATGTTGCAAATCATCTAGTAAAGAAGGCAGATTAATTTCTGTTACCGTGGTAAGACTCATACCATAAATGCACATGACTAGACTTCTACTCCCTGTAATAGTGTTTACTTCAGCAAAAATTTATGACTCTGCTACTAGGTTTAGAAGATATTCTTCTGGCTGTGCAACCCCACACTTCCTGTATTTGACACAAACTCTTATATTGTGTGAGCAGTAGGAACTCAGTGCCTACCAGCACTGCATCAACCTGTTTGAGTGTATAAACCTTTCTTCTGTTTGTTGCAGTAGAGCTTGCAATGTAAAACGTATGTTGTCGTGTTAAACAAGGCAATATCAAAGGAATGTGTCTTGCATGTGGAGTAAGAGGTGGTGAGGTTTGTGATGTCTGTTGGTTATAGGGAACTTCATTTCACATTTTTATCTCCTATTCACAGCAGATTTTGTGGAGGGCTCTACTGTGTCAAAGGAATAGTTATCATCAGTTGTCCCTGTCTCAGGGCTGTGGATAGCCTAAAGTCCAAGCTACCCCAGATTTGCGTCACAGAGCAAGGCAAGGACGATTACTGCAAATTCCTTTTGATGCTCTGAAGAGTGCCATTGTAGAGCACTGGCAGAATGGTTTGGTGTGCGCATGCCTACGTTGCTGAGATGCACTGCAGTGTTCTGCATTACTTGGAGTTCCCTTGATGCCAAAGGCTGTGTGCCCAAGTAATTCTGCATTACTAAATTCCAGCCAAGAGGTGATGAAAGTGTGAATAACAGAGGCCAGGTCATTCCCTGCCAGGATGGAATGGTGTCTCCAAGCCAAAAAGAGCTGACAGAGAGCATTATTCACAGATACTCCAGCTTAGAGTCAGAAAGGCATCCAAGAGGTAAGGAATTGGATTTCTTAGCCTAGAACATTCTTTACTTGGCTTTAGAAAAATATTTAATTGATTAACCAAAAGTCAATATACAGGCAACTGGATTTAGACCCCTTTGCGAAACTAGTATTATTCTGAAACATTTTTTATGATTCATTGTAACATATATTGCCTGTATCTAGAAAGGCCAAGATGAGCACCCCTAGGATCTAGAGTCCCTTAAGCTGTTGCTTTTTTTCTGGTTCTCTCAAAGATTCTCTAGATTTTCCTGTTCCTTAACTTTTCATAAAAATGGGTAAAACACATGGCAGTAGCAGCCTTCCAGAAATAGATGGAAGCCTTTTCTGGAGGGATACAAGCACAAGGAGACTTCACTCCTCTTCACTCAAAAGCAGGCATCTTCTGGGGCACCCTTCCAGTCTCTGCACTTTGTCTTAAATGAGGCAGAGACTAATGAGGATGTGTTGCTTGTTGAATTTTGAATTCTGCCCTAATTCCATCCATTCTAGAAAATCTGTCATAAGAACCTAAATTCTGTTTTGAGGAGAGGGATTTGTAACTGTCCTTTCACCATAAAGGCTCTTGTACCCTGTTGCTTACCCCGCAAATAAGAGTTTCACAAAGGTTATACACCCTGCTAGAGCGAAAAGATATTCTCCTTTCCCTTTGGTGATAAGACTTAATTTCTGAACTAAAAGGTTTTCAATTTATATTGCTGAAGTTGCAGGTATGCAATTTATCCGTCAGCCGGTGTCTTTATTTTGCAATAGTACATTCACAACTAGAAGTGGTTTTTACTGAACATTTTCTAATGTGTTGAGTTTTTTATTCCAAGATCATTTGGATTAAAGAACCATTATCTCAAAACAGCAGAACCACAATGAGTTTGTAAATAGGTACAATGAAGCAGAGAAGGTTTGTATCACCCTGGATATTTGCTTTTTCAGTGAGTTTGGAGTACAATTTTGCAGTTTGTAACTGAATCATCTCATTTTCTACTAAAGAGAGCATACATGCAAGTTTTCATCTAATCTATGCAATATCCTCTTTGCACAATTATTTTTTTATTTCAACAGGTGTGTTGAAACTTGGTGCATAACTATCACTAAGATTTTGGAACTAATGGCACTTCAGAAATTAGGCTTCTGTTATCATCCTGTTCCTAGTTGCATCTTAATTATTAGGGAGAAAATAGAGAGGACTCTTTTATAGGGCTTCATATTTTCTGTTTACAAGGATTTTACTAACATCTAATAAATTTAATGATCTCTAATAACAAGAGGAAGTGAAATCCTACTTAGCAAACTCATAGCTTTTCAGTGTATTTTGTGGCTTTACGGCATTTCAAACCGTAGGAATGTAAAAGCTGTTTAAGGAGCTGTTGCCAGGTTCAACTAGCTGCAGAAACTGTCAAGTTATTTTTGTTTCTCTTTTATTGCTTAACCTCTGGGGCCTAACTCTGGGCTACCTGATAAAGCAGTCGTTCAGAACTTTCAACCGTACAAGCTGACTTGATAGGCATAGAACAAGGTCTTGTATTAAACATACATTTTAAAAACATAATTTCAAATCTGGACATTGATTGTGGCTTGACCTACTTATTTTCAAGAGCTCGTTGTTCCCTACTTTCTTTGTTTTGCTGATATTGTTGCATCTATTGTTCTTTTACCAGAACTCCCAGCTGATAGAAGAAAAATCAATGTAGTGCACAGCTTGTTGGGCAATAGCACTTTCATTGGAGTCAGGGCCACAATTAACTAACTAGGACTAAGTTATGACATCTCCACTTTTAAAGGTTACAAACACTTGTATTATGCAGCTTCTGGTATTATCGGAGGGACAGAATCTAAGATGCATGAAGCAAGCTGGGAATACAGCAGTCTTTTTAAAAAATTCCATATTACACTGATTTTTAGTACATGCCAATATAAGAATTATACATCATGCAGAATTTCTTTCCAATGCTGATTTTTGAACAAACTGTATGTCCAAAGTAACACTTCTCGGGATATTTTATTTGTCTGCATACCCTTACGTTCACTCATTTCCATCACCTCTTGGGCATACTGATCTCGCAGCTGCCTATTGCAATGTGCATTTGGCACCTGCCCATATGGTACACAGCATGCAGAGGGATCTCCGAGGATGCATCCCTTCTAGACACGGTAGCCTGAGCTAGCTCATCTTGAATTGAGGATGCTCAGAGGTCTGTAGTTCAAACACACATCTGCCCAGCTAATGGGGTCAGAACATCTTCTTCCAGTAATGGATTGGTTATCTCTCGGGTAAAGTGCCTCTAAGAGAAATTGAGAAGAGATCCATCCTTAAATAAGATTTGATGCAGCCCAGGAGAATGACAATTACAGCTTTTACTAATACTGTTCCTAAGGCAAAGTCATGCTTTGTAGGAAACAGGATGACGAGTACTCAGGGAGCTTTCTTAGTGTGGTGACTGTTAGATCTATGCTACGGAAAAGTTCTGGGAGAGGGGAAATGAAGCTCACGTAAGTGGCTCTTCTGTTGGAGACAGTGAGAAGTGTCCCTGTGTGGGTCACCTTGGTAAAATCCGAGTTATTTTCGTCTTATGCTGATTGTGGCTTGTGATGGCAACAGGTATTTTTATCCAGCAAGTGAAAAACACAGGAGTCACCCCAGGGGGTGGCGGGGGGCTAGGGTAGGGCTGGCACAGGTGGTTATAGTGGAGATCGTGGGCTCCATCTCCACCCAAACTTTATCACTGTCATACTCAGGGGTGTTGTTTCCCCCGTGCTGTTTCATGGGCCATGCACAAAGCAGCAGCAAGCCTGCCTCAGAACTCACCAGTGCAGGGAGAACACCAGCACTGGGCAGGAGCCCTCAAGGGCAGAGATCCCACCAGCCAGAGAGCATCAGAGCCACCACGGAGCCCACATGTATCTGAACAAAAGCAGGCTTGGGCTGCTTGACCCTCTGAGGTTACTGATTCCCATAAAGTCCAAGGCATCCTGGAATTTTCACCCCTTGTCCTTGAGTTCAAAGCCTGATTTCCTTGGCAGGTCAGAGGCTGGAATATAAATTGGAGATGTGGGCGGTAGCTGAGAAATTGCCTGTCTCTGACCACTTAATTCTCAATTTTATAATCCCACAGCCTTCTGCAGACACCAGTTTTTTTATCACCCAGACATGCTCTGGGCGGTACCTCCTGCCGTCAGGTGTGTGGATCCCTCTCATCGCGTGGTTGCCGACCCTCAGGCAGGGAGTGCGGCTGCAGCAGTGTGGGGCGATGGCGGTGGCTGTGGGGAGGCTGCAGTGACCGGGCACTGTTGCTGGCACCCTCTTTTTACCTCGGGAGTAGGTATGAAAAGACGTCTCCACACCAAGGTTGTCTGTGTGGAATGGTTTGACACAACATGGCGTGTTGATCTGTAGATAATGATGTAGGGGGTTTTTTTTTCTCTTTGAGAGCAAACACGTGGTACGGGCTAAAAGAGCAAGAAATGAAGAATCTCTCCAATTATACTTGCAAAAGTTTGCTTTCTGTGGCCAGGGAAGGAGTTAAATGTACAGTGATGTAATGTGGACATAAAACGGGTACAAAGAGCTGCATAGGCAGATGAATGTGTATGTGCCCTCAAAGCCCCCAAACAAAACAAAAAGGGGATGATGTGAAAATAGCTGCAGGCTGGGGTTTAACGTACCCCTGGAGTGCCTGCCCCGCCTCTGCCACTGCTGCTGGTGGTTAATAGTTCTGTGACATAGATCCTCTCTTCCCTGTACTGTTGCTGGGGGTGAATAGCACGGAAGCAATAGTGTCACCCACCCAAGGCAGACCCCCCGCTTTCCCCAGTGACCACCCGAGCAGTGTATGGTAATTACAGAAGGGACCCTGTCATTCTGCCTAATTCCTATTTGCTGTCTGAGCCTCATGGGGTAAAAGATAAAAGAATACAGGATCCCATAGAGTAAATATATCCCAGTGTTAAGGAGTAATGAAAATAGATTTCCTGAAATGTACTGTAGTATTCTCTATTATTTAGAAACACTGTACATCATTATTTCATGGAGAAGTAAAATATGTAAAAACAGCTCTGTAGAGTTCCTTTCTAAAGCTAACACGGAAGCTTTTTTTCCTTTTTTTTAAAGCAACCATTTAATAAAGTCTGACACTTAGCAATGTTTTGAAATAATTTTTGCTGCTCTGCCAGCAGTTGGCTTTGCTGTGAATCTCTAAAGACAAATCCATCTACAGTGAATCCAGCAAAATTCAGCTCCGTGTTGTATGTCAGGGTTGAGGACTACTTGTCAGCTCTGGCACTGTCAGATTTTATCTTTAAATATGACAGGCAATTTGTTCAGGGAGCACTTCTGAATGACAAGATATAGTGGTGTTGTAAAACATGGCACCTGTGTGGTATGCCCTGCCTTTGTGGACATCAGAGGCTATTGTTTCCTTTGCTATTAGACAGCCACAGTCACACAATAAGGTGTGTAAAATGTTCACAGGAACCTTTTAAATAGAGTAGCAAGAAAGTAGATACCCTCCGGTCATTTAAGTCAGGCCATTTATCATGTTATCTTCTGAAACACAACATTCGCTAAAATATGATGTAAAGAGAAAACCAAATGCTCTGCGGAGCAACACTGGTGCAAGCCGAGGGTTTGAACCAGGTTGTAATAAAAGGGGTTTATCTTTAAAGTGCCGTGCAATAAAAAAAATTAGGATGTTAACTCCTTCACAAACAGATAGGTAGCAAGAGCCCTTCAGAGGGCTACTGTTGGCCTGTTGGCTGAGTAAGGTCCCACTGAAATAGCCCCTGCTTGCCGCAGTGGAGCTGCCTGGAGTGGGGCAGTAAGAGCAGATGATGAAACAGTAATACACCTGGTGTGTTTGGTTTAAAAATAAATCAATAGAGGGTCATAGGGGATAATGGTCTTACAATATAAACCAGATCAAAGTAGCAAAATTAAACAGGAGACATACTGTGGGTATGCCATCGCCGAAGTCAGTGGAGGGTTTTTCCACCCTGCAAGAGCCATGTTTTCATGGGAATGGTAAATAGGCCTCTTCAGAACATGAGTGTAAAGCTGAGTAAATCCAGAAAAATCTGATGTATCTGATCCCTGTACGTCTATTCTTGAGCAATGCCAATGCCCTTGCCCTGCTGACAGCAAGTGGTGGCTGTATTCTGGAGGAAGCGGGAGAAGGCGAACAAATTCTTTTAAAAGTCGTAGATTTTCTAAATCTAAGAACAAGGAAAGTTCTCTCTTCTCAAAAGAGAAGGTTTTGATTTGCAGCAATACTGTAGTCAAATCACAGTGGATTTGATCAGTTGGAAGATGTGCAATATTTGGTGTTTTACTTCAAGTCTCAAGTCCTGAAAATTAGTGATTCTGTAAGAACATTGTTTTAGCTTTCATATAAGAAGCAAGTATCCAGATTTTCTGTTTACAGCTGAATGGAATAGAAGTGAACTCTGCAAACTCAAACACTAGGTGGCAAACACAGAGACCCCAATCAAAAACATATATTAGTTCCAAAACTACAATCTCCGTTGTTGCAGCCTGCCCTATTAGTAGTGTTTAGTGGTGGTAGTACTGGGTATGTGTGTAGCTTTAGCAGGCAGCTTGAACAAAAATAAATGTAATGCAAATTGATGGGTGATAGGATGGGATCAGTGGTTAGAAAGATGTGGCATATGTGCAATTGGAGCCCTCATTGGAAGGATTTTGCATAGTTTAAATATACTTATTGCTTCTTATTGTGAATAGAAACTATGTACCGTCTTCTCACCTAGATGTAACTACTTCAAAGGAAATTCTGCAGATGAAGAGAGGTAGCCTGTGCTGTTTCCTTTGGGAGAGACAAAACTATCTGTCATGTTCACTCTTAGTATAGTTTCCCCATTTTCATCAGAAGAATATGATACATTTGTTTTTAAAATACCATAATTGTGTTCAGATGTTTATGAATTCCCCTCAGATATTTTTGTCTGTTTCTTTCTTATATACAAGGTTGCCCTAGTTTTAGAACCACCAGAAAACTGTACGTTCATCTTATCTAAGCAAAGATCTTTTGACAATTAGGTCCATATTCTAAGATGGTTTCCATAATGAACAAAAAGCAAGAAGCAGCTCCAGAGGGTTAATTGTTCCACCTGTTTGTGGTATTTATTTCAGGTTAGGAGGAAGTGTCTCTGAAGAAGGCTGTCTCTTCCCTCTGACTCTAGAGAGAGCTAAAGTAACTTGCTTGTCTAACTTTCAGGTAGTTAAATTGGATTGAGGAAAGTCACCTTTAGTCATCCAAGTCCCTTGACTTTCTCCCAGACATAGAAGCCTAGGTAGATCACAAAAGTGTTTTTGAAGAATGTTTGCCTTCTCTGCGTTCACAAGCACTTGACCGTCTGTGGTATGTTAGCTTCATAATGGAATCTAATTCAAAGGGCTTTTAAAAACAAGGAGAAAGATTTTATTGTAACGAATAGTGATGGATGATTGGTATGGTCACACAGAGCAATGTAAATCTTTGTTCCATGCCCAATGCTAAAAAGCAGAAAAACTCAATAGCTCAGGGAACTCATGTGCTTAAGCATAGGGAAGTCACACAGGGAAAGGTTTTCAGACCTTAAGTCCATTAGGAGGGCAGATAAACACCCAGTAAAGTAATTTTGCCTGCCCATCACCAAACAACATGCCCTGAAATGAGGTGCGGCACTGTAATCCCACCCTCCTCAGGCAAGTGGTCCTGCCAGCAGTTAGAGGGAACATCATCAGAGAGAAAGCCCCTCAAACATTGATGAGGGAACCACATGCATCAAAATTAACTGCCCCAAATAACAGAAGCAGCTGTGTGTAATTATTAGTTATCTACCTGCTGATTTTCATTGCAATTAGTTGTAAAATACTTAATATATCTTTCAGATGTTGTGAGGTCTGTGTTGTGCATCTGTATAAAAATTATTGAGATTAAGGAGAAGGAAGGACTTTTTAAAGGTGAAAATGAAAAATCTAGGATAGAAGTAGATCAGCAGGGAAAGACATAGGCCCATCTCACAAACTGTGCACCAGTGTATGATCCTTTGCTGTTATAGCACTTTCTTCTCTAAAATAGTGTAATCTGAATATTTCTGGTCCAGGAAAACTGATATGTGCCACCTGGGAAGGAGTAGTTCATCACAGTATGCACTCTACAAATGTGATGCGCTGGAGAGCACGCTTTAGGAGTTCCTTCTGTAGATAGTCCACAGATATAATTTAATGCTGTCTGCAGTAAAATTATTTCAGCTGCTTTTAGTAGAAATAGTAGGTTTTGCTTTAGTAGGCTCCTTGTGTCCTCAATGTGCCTTGTGTAAGCTGTGAAGGTGGTTATCGTGTAAGTGTGGGCTTATATAGGAATCAACATAATGGCACAAATACACAGGAATGGCTTCATTTGGCAGGGGAAAGCTGCGATTCATCGACCTACAAGATGCCACCTCCCTCCAGGCCTGAAACATGAAGGACATGGTTATCCATAGCTGTAAGAGCTCTGAGATGACAGAAGATGGAAGCATGTATGCACAAGCTCCATTTACTTTCTCAGCTGCCCAGGAGGAAGCCTTGAGTCTGTGGCATTGGAGTGAGCTAGAATTGGGATGGGAAGGAGCTCAAAGAGGCTGGAAGATGCTTGTGAATGTGCTTGAAGGCGGAGAGGTAGGTGGGAGTGATCCTCCACGGTTCTGAGTTTGCTATGGTGTTTTGCAGAAAGTGGTGCTTTTGGTAGAGTGAATAAGTTAACAAGTTTGTAATTAATAGAGGGATCAAATTTAGGCATGGAAATTTTTCAGTGTGACTCTACCATCCATAGGAACAAAGCTTTGGCACCCCTGTGGACCAAGCCTGGCTTGGGAAGACAGGCTCTGTTGCTTCCTCTGATGCTTTTAAACTCTTTCTCCTAAATGGGGAGAAGCCTCTGAGAAAGAATTTTAATCATGTGTTCCTCTCTGTGTTGTCCTAAAGACTTTTGAATTTGTGGCTGGTTTTAATCAAATATGAAATAGAAATTTAGGTTTCAAAGATGAAAGTTCATAAATTCTGTGAAGTTTGGAATATGGCAGAAGGAGAGAGCTATATAGCAGTGTCTCTTCCAAGGAGGACCCAGCAGAACATGACCATCCCTGTCCCTTGCAGCAGCAGCCAGCTGGTCAGTCAGTCGCAGCAGCGTCTGTGTCCTGGGTAGAGGAAACACTAAACAATGTGGGGAGAGTGGGGCTATTGTTCTGAGGGGAGAGGGGCACGATTTTGGTGACAAAGAACTTGAATCCATGGGAAATTAGGCTTCATTAGTTCTGCTGCTCACAAAACAACTTCTTTCTGGTAACCCTGGGAAAACCACAACTCCTTCTCTTTTACACTTATAAATCAAGGATGATGTTATTTAAAGTGCTTTAGCTGTATAAAAACTAACATTGTTCAAGCTTCCAAGAATTATCCACAATGGACACAGATTCTTAACTCATGTTTCAAAAGAATAAATCATTTAACCTGGTTTCCTAAAGAAGTAGGGTGTTTGCGGTTGTACTATATGCTCATACCTATATGTCTGTTGGTTCTGTACCCTAATCAGCCAAGGACCTATTTAAACCCAGTTTAATTGAAGGAGAGGGTAAGTGACTGCAGGCTTCGTGAAACTAGAAAAGAGGAGTTATGAATACCAGTGAGGAAAAGGCTGTTTTGAGAACTCAGTCCTACTAGAAATCGGCTAACCTACACAGGCATTAAATTAAGACAGCTCTATAGCAAGTAAGAATTCGTGGGTCATATGGTGCAGGGAGCTACCTGTGCTTTTTGCTGTGATAAAGATTTAAAAGCAAGCACCATATCCAGAACAATTGTTCAGAACTTTTAACCAAAAGTGGGGATCTTTTTCTTGCTAAGGGACACAAGCGGCAGGCTGCATGCTGACACAGACTTCAGCATTATCCAGAAGCAACACAAGCCATCTCCATGGCTGTGCACATGTTGGAAAGTTCAGTTGCTGGCTGGCCACATGCTCCCTCCTCTCTTCACCTTCCTGAACTCGCAGAAGGGGAACAACGAAAAGAAAAGCAGCCCAGACATACTGATCTGAGTCCTAGGATGAAGAACAAATAGCTTGTGAAGTTACAGTATTATGTGAGATAATGTTTCTGTTATTCCTACAAAGAGGCAGCAATCACATCGCAGCTTTATTTTGTTTTGCTTTTCTTTAAAATCAACTGAATATCAATCTACAATCAATAAGGAAAGTTGCCTATGGGCAGTTCTACCTTCAAATCTACTTCATGGATCAGCTGCTGGTAATTTATACACAGTCGATAAGACACATTTCAAAAGTGAGTTTTTTCTCCCAAAAGGCAAAACTGCTCTAATTTATAGCTGGATATGAACTGGGCAAACAACATACACCTGGAGTAAATGTAATTTCTAATTTACAAAAAAACTCCAGTGAAAGATTAGATCTGATCTACTCTCTATGCAAGTAATCTATGGGTATTGATACTATGATAACTGGAGAGCATAAATTGCTTTTGTTTTTCCTTTTGGGTATCTTTTTCATTTGTTTGTTTGGCAAAACCTGCAGGGGAAAGTAGAACAACTATAATTACAGTCACAGTTACAAGTTGTGGGGTCTGTAGATAATAAGCTACAAGGCTTTTTTTATTGTGCTTTTTTATTATTATTTAGTTAAAGAATGCTTTTTTCCCAAGACAACCCCTCTGCATTTTGTAGGAAGCAGAGTCAGAGCAATAGCTGTCGAATATCAGTGAGATAGCAGATTTACAAATTAGTCCCATTGCTTGGTATTTCCACAAAGGTTGAAATCTGTAATTGGTGCTAGAAACTATAATTAACTTATTAGGAGCACTCAGGCAGCTAGGTGTGCAAAATGGCAGCAGGTGTGTAATATCATTAGAAATACTCTGTATAAAAAGCACCTCTGAGTTTTATCCCTTTAGTTTCACGTTACCAGCTGCCAATTGGATTGGTTAAGTAGTTTTGGGCCATGCAATACTCTTTCTTTTGGATTGATGTGTTTATTACTTTTTATGACAGGGGATCCCAAGGCAGATGTTCAATAAAGAAACAAGCTGCTACAGACCAGAGTAAAGAGATAGGTGGTGTAGATGCAGGAAATTGGGAAAGTTATCATATGCGCTAAGTTGTTATTGAAGATTTTGCTCCCAGCATTTGTAGCAGTTGTGTTATATACTCTTCCACAGACAGTAATCTAACAGGGAATTATTGAAAGCCAAGTGCCAAGATTTCAAATTGCACTATATGATCTGGGGCTGCTGCTCAAACAGGGAGCTGGAGCTTTGAAATTATAAAGACATGGCCATGCCGTTTTTAGGAGAAACGTGTGTGAGCTGTTAGAGTGACTTTGCTCGTGCAGAGCCTTTTCTCCCTGAGATGCACAACTGAAGATCTGCTTTTCCTTTGCAGCTTAAGCAATCATTTACATTAGTACAAAGTGAATGGAAATCATTACTGGAAATGAATACAGTTCAGAATTTGGATAAAGGGTAGCACATTGTAGTTGTATAGGTCTGATTTATGGATCAGTCAGAGCCAAATTCTGCTCTGGCTTCAACCAGTAAAAATGCAGGATCATCACATTGAAGTGAATGAGAACATACAGATGGGTACATGGAGAAAAATAACAAAAGAGACGGATTTTAAAAATCCTACAACTGTTCACATCTTGGTTTGTGTTTTGTTTAATCTTAAAGGGGGGAGAAAATACCAGTTTCATTGCTTTTAGAAACTTTCAAACACTCTCGTAGGGAAAAAGCAAATATTTTCTAGAAAGGCTTCATGGCATAAACCAGCTTTTCTTTATAAGTGTTTTAAAAGGAAGCAATAGGATGTGATTGACATAAAAATCTCCTTTTTAATTGATTTAGTATATTTTGCTGGTTTTGTGACTTTAATTTGATGTATTACAACCAGATATGAGGAGAGCTAATAATTCATGAGAGAGATGTTATTTTCTAATTAGATTCTTATGAATGCCCCTAAAGCTTCTGCCCAGAAGCAGAAGCTGGCCAACAAGTTTGAATTATGTTGAGAGCAAACTGTTCTGCTCCATCCATGTTCTTTGATCCACTGCTTTCCTTCGGTTTCTTGGTGGCAAGTATTAGTCTCAATGTTCTTCCCCCTGTGTTTTGAAGGGACGAGTATCTCGTTCTGCCTTTCACCACCTCTGAAATGCCTCCAGCCTTCCCCCCTAATCTCCTCTCCCCTTTCGGAGGCTCAGCTGTTCAAACTCCACTGGGCACAAAGTCCTGCCTTGCCTTCTCTTGCAAACAAGAAGGTGTGACTGCCATCCCGAATCTTCCCATTCCTGTGTGTGTTGGCAGCCACTTGAAACCTCCCTTCTTTGGTTGTAAGACTGCGGCAGACTAGTTCCAGCCTGCCTCGCAGGCGGTGCCTCTCTGCACCCGCTGCGGCTGCCTGCGTATTTAGAAATTATGGCACGGGCTACAAGGGAGAAAAAGGAAATGAGTAATGGTCTATTGCTGTCTGGCAGTGAGGGGGAATGCTGTTCAAATTCAAATAGTTCTGAGGGCTGCAGGACTTCCCATGGCCTGAACTAGAAGATTTCATGGGCTGGGACAAGTATTCCAGGTTGCTTCCCAGCTCCTCTGAGTGGAAAGATACTGGAGCCTTGAGGGGGGTAAGAAAAAGCTCAAGAAGTTATCAGATTTAGGCTAGTTATTAGTCTATTTTTCATAGAACCATAGAATGGTTTGGGTTGGGTTGGAAGGGACCTTAAAGATCATCAAGTTCCACCAGGGACACCTCCCACTAGCCCAGGTTGCTCAAAGCCTCATCCAGCCTGGCCTTGAACCCCTCCAGGGATGGGCCATCCACAGCTTCTCTGGGCAACCTGGGCCACTGCCTCACCACCCTCACAGGGAAGAATTTCTTCCTAATATCTCATCTAAATCTAACCTCTTTCAGCTTAAAGCCATTACCCCTTGTCCTATCGGTACAGTCCCTGATCAAGAGTTCCTCCTGACCTTTGCAGACCAGGCTCAACAACAAGTTATATATGCTACTCAGAGTTTCTGCTTGATTAGCCATAAACACTGAGACTGATCAGGAAAGGCTGACGCTGGGTAGAAACAATGAAGAGAAATGCCGAGGATGCATTGAATGTGTAAGGCAGAAAAGAAGGACTTGTGGCAACAAAGTTGTATTAGAGCAAGTGGTGAACATAGAATTCGAGAGTACTTTCAGTAACAGGCTGTGTTTCCTCCGTGCATCTAGAAGTGCAAACAAAGACAGTTGGAAGAGACAGTACAGACTTCAGGAGCTGACAGCAGAGGAGCAGGGGAGAGGAGAATCATGCTAAAAAGCAATATAGGCAGTTGTGGGGAGTGACATTTTTAAAACAAACCACTATGGTTGCTGCATTGTACAAACCTAATAAGACATAGTGAAAAATATTGGATTTATTTTTACTAGTTAAAAGTGACCTTGTTGGCCTTATGAATGGATTCACTTCTCACAGTACCTCTTAAGGGCATTAGGGTTATGACTAACTCATAAAAATAAATCCAATATTTTCCCCTTGGCCATGTCATATCCAGTGTTGGAATTCAGCTGTGAGAACTGGTGGGGCTCTGACTTTCATTTAGTTTGACCTCCCATTATGAGAAGTACCTAGCTCTCAATCCTGGTGTGCTGCAGCATAATTCCAACAGTGGTCATAACACAGACTGAGTAGAAATAGAGAAAAAATCCAAGAAGGCCTAGAAAATAGAGGGTCGTGCAACACAGTATGTAACGGAAAACAACATATGAAAGGAATAAGTGTTTCAAATACTGATAGGGTTTTTTCCGTTGACCTGCATAACAGATCAAGGCAGGACTGGCAGTTCAGTCATAGGCTGTATATAAGGGGAAAAAAATCTAAGCTAATGATTTAACTCATACAGTTGTTCATTTCTGTTGGAATCAGAGGAACTTAAAAAAATCCAGTCAAGAAAATAACCAGAGAACAAGTGGTTTATAAAAGTAGTTGAGGGCTTTAAAGGTGATAGACACACCTATCTAGTACTTCTGATTGCACGAGACCTCTACTGAGCAATAACCTTGTCCAAAGCAGTTGGAAAAAATAGTCAAAACTGTTTTCAGCACCCATGAATGTCTATGGCTATGAACCTGGAGTTTTGTTCCTGCACCTTACTGGGCTCTGTTGGTCACTGAGGGCCTGTATTTGGTCTCTGCATAGTGGTGACTTCAGTGTAAGGTGGCACCCTGTAGTCACTGTGATGTGTGGATGGGGAAAGGTTCGTTGCAAGTGTTCACCAGATGTACTCTTTGTATAACCCATGTGCTCTGCCTGTCTGCTCTGCCTGATAACCATTCCCTTTCTAACAGGCTCAGCTAAGTTCATCCTCCTCCTGGCCGAATAACAGTACATGCATCTGGACATGGTCCTGGGCAACCAGCTTGGAGTGGCCCTGCTTGAGAAGGGAGGGGGAACAGGTGACTTCTGGAGGTCCCTTCCAACCTCAGCGTTCAGTGATACCATTACCTTAAATCTGAACTGCAGCAGCACAGACCTCTGTACAGTCTAATTTACCCTGTCAAGAAATGTAAGGTGGGCAGAAAACTAGTCAATGACATAGGAGTGATGGTTTTAGGGGGTTAACAAGAAGGTTTGCTGGTTACAATTAGTTAGGCCAAGCTGAAAGAGAAGCAGCATGAGATTAAAGATTTCCTGCATTGTGACTGTCCTTGCAGGGGCAAACCTTTAACTAGCGTAATTTGGGTCAAACACAAACTCCAGTGCAAAGATCGTATAAATCCATTTATCTATGTTTATCTGAAGCCAAGCTGGATTCCAGCCTTGGTTACTGCAAGGTTAGTTTTGCCATTGTTCAGCGGTGCCCTTTCTCCTCACAAATTTTCTCCCAACAACTTGAGCAGCATGCTGAATTAGAACTGTAGAAAATCATGAATGACATGCATATGCTGTAGGCATTTTTGAGGTTGCAGGGCTAACAGTAGATATTCACACTTAAAATCTTGAATTTAGGTTTATATGCCATGGAAATGTTGAGTACCTTCTTTGCTTTGTTTCCTCTGCCTCTGCTTTTCCCATGATTCTTTTATTACATGGAACAAGTTCCATATCTGTAACATCCAGAAGTTGAGGAGTTCTCATATTGCATTTCCTTATTTTCTCTGAAAAGTTTAAATGAGTATTATTTTACCTGCATTATTTTTGTGTCCCAAGTATTCCCATAGATCAATCATGGGAAAATTTCCATTCCCCAGAAACATACAGGATCCAGAGATACGAGGTTCCCTAAGTCTGTGGGATTTCAGCCCTGCTCCAGCCGCTCCGCTGTGCTCTGTACCGCAGATGAACTGCTCACTTTCCTACAGAACTGCCCAGACACCTTAGTACTGGCTTCACACCCCAGGCCAGGCAAATGCCATGCTCTGAGCATCGTGGTGACTTCTGCAATAGCTGCCGCATGCTGAAAAGGTGTGTTGGGAAATAAGCCATAACCACAGATTCAGCTTTCTTTTATGAGAGAGCTTTGTCAGGATTTAAAGGTGTTTTTTTCCTAAATGTGACAAATAAGCCTGCTGAACCAGCTAAGAACTCTTATATATAGAAACTGGCTCTGATGTTACCTCGTGTAAAATATGTTTAATTTTAACCAATGCATATTTGAGTTACAGTTTCCATAAATATTTGTGACTACATTATGATAAAATCTAAAAACCTTGGCAACAGTTAAGAGAAGAGAGTTCGCAGATAAAAATCAATATTGCCTGCAGTATCCCAAGAGAACTTACTGCTAGTGAAGTTTAAATTAGCTTTGCCCTAAAATCTAAGGCATTCCTGTAGCACACTTTAAAGCATCTTAAAGTGTGAAGGAGTTAAGCTAATTACTGTAGCATTTGAAGATGAGACATTTGTAAAATTAATGGGCTAAAGTCTGCAGTCTTTCATTCAGCAAAAATTCCTGCTGCAGTTGTGCATTTATTATGGAAGAGCTGCAGAAGTTGGTTCCCTGCTTTTAAACAGTGGTGCCTATCAAGAAAATAGCCCAAATACTGGGTGGGGGGTGATTTCTGGTTACGCAGTGAGAGGAGGGGGAAGTTGGACCATTTAACTTCAAGCATCACTGGATGTTATCTGTCTGTGATAGCAGGACCTCGCCCCAATCCCCTGCAGAGGCACTGCCTTGTGCCTCTCCTGATGAGTCGAGTTGGTCTCCTGACATCTCTGGGTCCACAAGGCCAAGCCCACATGAGGAAGTCATCCCTGGAAAACAAAACGTGGTGCTAAAGACCTGAAGTCCCCACTGTGGGTGCTTCAGGGAAGGCTGTTCCAGTTTAGCTCTGGTCCGCCCCGGTACGCTGAGTGCTCGACAGTGGTTGGAGAGCATCAGGTGTAGTTCCACCTGAGAGGGTCCCAGTTCATGCAGTGGCTTTCTGCTCCATGGTGTAAACCACAGTACAAAAAGCAGTGGGGATCAGGAGACTGGGCTCAAAAGCATGCTCCTTATCTGCACTAGCACGCTAACGTATATGCATCCTGCTATGCAGAACCTGTGGTGGCTGTGGCTCCCACTGCTGTAGTGCTCCTGGGGTGCAGTGTCACCTGCTCAAGGGTGCAGTGAGAGTAACGGGATCTCGGGCTCTGCTACCTTAGCTTTCCATGGGAATTTGTTGAGATGTGATGTCCTTATCATGCACAGAACGAGACCGGTAGAGCCCTTTGGGAGGGACATTGCTGCACAGTTGCCATGTCCTCCATGCACAAGTGAGGACAGGAATTATGTTTCCCTGGGAGACACAAAGCCCTGTGTTTGGTTTAGACATGAGCTCTGTTCGTGTTCATTGTTCTCTGTTCATGAGCTTTGTCCTTTCTCAGTGCTCAGGTTCTCACACGGGGGCATGACTACAGGATACAGATAGGTAGGGGGGGATTCAGTTAACAGTTTCCTTTTTGAAGTGTTAGAAGGATCCAACCCCCTGTTAAAGTATTTATCGGGCAAAGCACTGGCACACTGCAATTCATTGGCACTGTAGGAAGCACTGACCTCTGAGCTCAGGCTTAGGAAGGCAAATCATTTGCTGTTCAGGTTGATTCCAGTCTGTTTCTCCTCTAAACCAGTCCAAGTCAGTAGTGCAATTACAGAGAAGACCGAAAAACCTTGTGTTGATGCCTTAATGATGAGTAGCCTTGTTCCTTCCAGGCTGCAGAGACATTTCTTCCACATCTGTTTTTTAACTGAAGATTTTTACAAGGCATTCACAAATGTGAAAAAAAAAAAAGTATGTTATGTGACTATTTGCCCAGCTGCATCTTACCAGGCTTTATTTTGGCTATGGAAGCTGCTGGCTGGAAAAGGGTTGGTATAACTATAACAGACTTCTTGGTTCTTGTTGTTTGACTGGGACTCCAGGCTTCACTCACCTTAGAAAAAGCCTTGCTTTAGTTTCCTAACTGAGGTAGGATTCAATTAATGGAAATTAACAGGTGGCTTGAGGTTGAGGGTGAGTGGCTGGGTTGGGGAGAAGATTGCTGCTTTGAGAATTTGCTGCACAGACTCTGTTGGAAAATGCGAAGGTATGTTTCACATTTTTTTTCTAAATATAATTGCATTACTGAGTTTTGGCCAGATGAAAAGAAACAGTGCTCCAGATGCAGTTCATACACACGCACGCACACACACACACACACACACACGTACATGGATTTATCTGCCTTTGATCTTCATAGAAAAATACTGTCCTTCCAGAAAATTCCTTTTCAGATGAGCTTGCTTGTCTTTTTCCAATTGAAAGATGTACTCAGTACCTGAAGTTAGGCTGGTGGACATGACACAGAAAATTGTTCAGACTCACAGGAAAAATGCAATAATTGCGCCTTTCATAGCTATCATCCGATACAATTCAGTTTCGCTAGACCAGTAACTGTTAGTATTTAGTTTCTTCCCAACTGCTATTTGAGGAAGTTTTTTTTTAAATGAAGTTTTCTAAGTGTTCCTTAGCTTTTTGCAGTGTTCTTGTAGTTCACTGCAATTTCCTGAGTAACAAGCCTTTGTTATTGCAAAACCTACATTAGGAATGCTTATGTAGTAGCCGTACAGCTCCTCAGCTTTTTGCAGGGCATCTTCTGTGCCTGCGCACTTAGAAGCTTATTGATTTGAACCACATTCTGAATCTGTCCCCTGCCTTTAAATTCCTTCAGCATTTCTTGATGCATCATTGACCTGGGAGTCTTTTACCTTTTTTATTGCAGCTGCTCAGTGTCTCAAGCACCTTTTTGGTATGTAGTAGGAGTCTTCAAACTTCTTCTCTTGGATGCTTTTCTGTAAGCTGGTACCAGTGAAGCCTCGTGAGCCCCATCCCCAGCAGCTGCCCTTTCAGAGCAGGCTGAGAGCTCCCAGGCTCCTTGACAGACTCTAGGGTGTCCTTTCTGAATGGTTTCTTCCCTAGGGCAATCGGAAGAAATATGCCTCAGATGACCACATTCAAGCAAATCTCACCCTTGCGTTTCCCTGAAGTCAATTTAAATCTCGCACTTCATGCTGTAGCCAGAGCCATTAGCCCGTGTCATCCTTCACTGTAACACAGGTCTGCACCTATCTCATTACAACGTGCTTAGCTCTGCCACAGGGTCTGACACACTCATACAGAGCTATACTGAATTATTAAGGGTTTCACTTAAACCAGCAAGGCTTGGGAAGTTTTGAAACGCTATCTTTAATGCGACCTTTAAGGTTTAAGTGCCCGAGATGCCTCTCAACAGTTGATGTTTTTAACACCCTCTGTGCTGTAGTAGTTTAGCACAATGGGCAATCTGAAAAGGTGGCGCTTCAGATCTGTAGTAATTACATGGATTTTGAGGTAGATATATGTATTCTGACTTGGGACAACTCTGGCTCTGTCGCAGCTTGGCTGCAACAAAAAACTAAAGACTTTTCCCTCTTATGTACATAAACAATGAAATCCTTAAATCTTCCTTGTCAGGTGAAAGCCTGGGCATTCCATAATATTTTTCATGTGCCTTACAGTAGGAATTATTTTGAGTGTTCAACTTTGCCTCAGTAGGTCAGAGATGATATTCTTTTTATACAGATCCTTAATATAAGCAATATTCTCTCTCACCCCTGACTCATAATACAGTTGTTTGCCTTCAAAGCGTAAATTAAAGTGAAGCCACAAAGGGGTCATTAATGGACTTAGTAGAGTCAATACTGACGGTATCATGTACTGCCTGTTTAATATTAAAAGCAAAAGCAATGGAAGTATGGCCTTAATATATGTGGGCTTTGTGAATACCAACGAGACAGAGCAGAAAGTTTAAACTTAGGAGTGTGCAGAGAGATGAAACAGCTTGCTGTGAAGCGTAATGGTGGGGTTCATTCCTGAAAACCTGGGAAAATAAATGCCTGCAGCTAAAGGTCAGAAACTATTAGTGAGGATTAGGTTGATGTCATCCACTGTATTTCATACATGGAATTTTAAAAAATTCTAATGGAATGAAAAGATTTGTAATTCCAGAGCCACCATTTAAACAGCAATATCCAAATCGTTGGCTAATCTTGTCCTTCAAAGTAATGAATATAAAAGCCAAGATGCCATCGCAAAATCCTCTGCAGAACATTGCAAGACAACTGATCAGACACACGGTATAACTTTAGTCCGCTTACAGCATGTGAGACTTACAGAGGTCAAATTAGGAGAGACTTAAAATGTAATTAAAGTAGAAATCACCTGGCAACAAGGCTATGTCTCTCCAATCAGTGCTGCATTAGCAGCCAAGAGATCTGGTGGATAAGATGTTGGTGAAGCCAAACAGGGGGGCTGAGCTAAGGCAACTGCTGGGAGGTTAGAGTGAAGCTGGCCTCCAGCGAGGGGCCTGGGCTGCCTGTTCTTGCTGTGCTGAGATGTAAGTGGTGGCGAGTGAGGGGAAAGAAAAGCCGCTTCTGAGAGATGGCTGCACTGGGGAACAGAGGGCACGGCCTGCAGGAGCTCTTTCACCCTTCTGATGGATGGTGCTGCACCAGGGAGCCCATCTGTTTCCGCAACTGACAGTGCAGGTTTCTTTCTGCCGTGGGTCTCTCTTTCCCTATTGCCGTGACTCAGTTGTATCTTGGTGCGTTGCTCACTGGAGGTGCAGGGGAACAGCTGGGTCCAGAGGTGCAGCCAGGCACCGCAGGAAATGCACCTTTGTATTGGGACACAGTGGTATGTTACAGTTTCTGTATGTCGGGGTCTGAGCCTGGGAGCCATGAAATAGAAAATTCTGCAGAAGGGAAGAGGAGCTGCTTGTACTAAGAAAAGGCCAATGGCAGAAGAAAGATTTTTATTTTTTTTTTAAGGAACAAATCAGTAAGTAGCAGGCTTGTGTGTGTAAATCCAGAAAAAAAGAACTTTCTGCAAAATTCACTCTGTGAAGTTAAGAACTGCAGCCAGAGCTGAGTTTAAGACCAGGAGACCTGCTCCAGGCCATGCTCCTTGCCTATGGGATGGACTGCCTGCCCGGGGCCTTAGCCTAGATATCTCTAATATTCTCGTTAGTATTCGGTGATGGATGCCACAAATGCAGCTATATCAATAGATGAGAAATGTCATTTTCAATATGTACATGCTGCTTGAGCATTTAAAGACAAAATGTACATGCACATGGGTGCTTTTGGTACTTTATCTGCATTCAGAAACTTGTAGCCTGCCTTGTTCAGTCAGAGGTGGTGCTCTGCTTGCACAGCCCTGTGTCATACGTTGTCTTCGCACAATGCAAAAATAGTTCTAATTGTCTGTAATGTATGGCAATGAGCCATGACAACAAACTGCATCCAACTGTCTCATGGCGGAGCTGATCCCTGAGCAGTGACAATTGACCGTGCTTCCTCCCCAGCGCCAGGTTGTGGATAACAAACCCCGTCCCTGCTGCCGTGATGAGTGCTAGCGGTGCCTGCAACAGGGTTCGTATAAAAGCAGTCAAGCCACGAACTGAGAGGCCGAGTAACTGTTCTGTGCTGCTTGCTAAAAGAAATCTTGAACAGTCAGTCCCAGGACGGTGCGCCTCCTTTCTCCCTGTTAGGTAGCTGTTGGCCACATGCTGACACTAACAATTTGCAGAAATGAACATTAATTTGTTTGGTTTTTCCTTTTCCACTGCTGATTACACTTCAGAAACAACTTGGCCATGTCTTAGCAAAATGGCTCCAGTTTTGCATAATTACAACCTTGATGCTTTTTCAAATTTTAATAGTGGATAATTAGATTATTTTTTTTATGGCGGGAAATACCTTAAGAGAAGGCAAAGCAGAAGCTTGGCTATTTTATTTTAAGCCACTTTGCATGGAAAATAAAGAATAACTAAATCATCCACACCTTCTCTAAAATGAGAGGAGGGGTGTTCACTGCTGTGGGCCCCTCAAGGCAGCAGAGTCCTGAGAGGCCACTTGTTTAACCAAGGCACCGCAGACCCCGAGCTGCGAAGCCTCTCCATGAGGCGTGGGGCTGACATTCCGATTTAGAAGCATCACATAAAATCTTAATCAGTGCGACCAAATTAGCAGAGGGAAGCTTTTACACCATGTTCGTTGTTTACGCTTATCATTTTTAATAAATTCTAAATGCTTTTACAGGTGTGGAAATAGGCCTGTTACCAAGATAATTTTCTTAATCATGGACATCTTAGATTGAGATGTGACATTCACCATAGTTCCCTCGCTCTGTCTCATAGATTTCTGAAAGCTATCTATGTTTCCAGCACCATCTCCCTTGTAGAACTGGTCTCTTGACTGACGTATCTCCAAATAAGCCTGTGAATAGCTTTCCATATTGGCCTTGAAGTAATTCAGATGTCAAATTACCTCTCGCCAGACTTCCTGACTCCACCAGGCCCCTTGAATATGTTTCTTAAAGTATTTAGGGGGAAAATACTAAATTTTTCTGAGCTGGGTCAGGGTTCATAGCATTTGCTAATAAAGAAGCAGGCAAGAAAGATATTTACTTGGGCAAGGCTTTGAGTCTTATTTTGTGCGACAGCTGCAGGTTGAGACAGTCTTTAGTTTGTGTTTCTGAATTTGCATGCCTCCAGCTTTTGGCATCTCTGCATTTTTCTCCTGTTTTCCTTTCAAGACAAATAAGGAAACAATTTTAGTCTTTTCACACCAAGCCTTTCAGAAAGGTCCACATACGCAAACTTAGGCTGAACTGCTGCTCAGTGTGACAAGGAACATACTCCAGCTTCTCAGTTTGTTCTCTTTAAAATGTCCGTTCAGCTGAAATGCTTTGAGCAGCACAGAGCATTTATTGTCTTGTGAAGGCTGGGAGGCTTCCATCAGCCGTGGCATGCTGTGTGCTGCCGTACAGCTCTTTAACTGTTGCTCTTCATAGTGTTTGTGCGGTGGAGCTAACCAGGAGAAACGAGTCTCACTGTTGCTTTGGTGTGCAGAGACAGTTCAGCCTCCCAAAGCTGCGGGGTAATTGTTTGTTTAAAGATTATCCTAATTACGGGCTTGTCTCTCTCTCTGGACATTGTTCTGCCCAAGGGCCAAATTTTGACCTTCAGCAAAACATCCCATATATGTTTTTGGAGCACTTTGCACTGGTGATGCAGAATGGCCTTGGCTTTTTCCTTGGGAGGATTAATGCAGGAGCTCCTCAGTTACTCCTGCTACTCATAGGGCAGGTTGTAGAGTGGCTTTGTGCATCCCATCACCTGATTAACATGACATTGGTAGAGAACAGCGGCTAAATGGCCTCCTCCTGCTGCATTCAAAACTACCTCCAGAGAAAGGTGCATTGCAATGAAACCTTTTTCACGCTGGTCCTTCTGGATGGCCTCCCTGTGGTCAGGTCCCTTCCGAAGCCAGGACAGCCATGGGGGTGTTTTGCTGAAGGAGGTGATGTAAGGCAGGGCTTTCCCTCATAGTCACTCCGGAAGTTGTCTCAAAATGCTCCAACCTTTTGGGTTTTGTTGTTCTTATGCAAGAATAAGATGATGGAAAAAAATAATTTTACAAGGACATTGTTATACAGCTCAGTGGTGTCTCTGATGAAACCTTGCAAGTGGGCTTTCAATGTTACAAACTAACATAGATTTAATTGCATGAGGTAGAGAGAATTTTTTTTTAAATAACATTGATTTTAATAATCTGCAGTGTAATTATACACGGTTGGACTTGATGATCCTTGAGTCTTTTCCAGCCTTAATGATTCTATGATTCTATGTGGAAGGGAATGTGCTTATTTGCTATCTACTTTATTAAATTGTGTATCCCCTTAATCAGGCCCTCTGTCTAGTTTGCCCTGTGTTTTTCCCTTCTACTTGTTTCATATGCCAGAGCCACTTGAAAAAATGGTTAGTTGCAGCTTATCACTATTAAGAACATGTTTGCTGCAAGCATGTGATATTTGTTGGGTGGTACAGAATTTGTTGCAAAGCCATCGACCTAAAATGCCCACAAGTATTATTACCTTTCAAATAATTTCTTAGCTTTAACCTTATCTTACAGTGTAGACTCAAGTAATCTGAAAGGTAAATAATCAAAGAAAAGTTATTACCCAAGACTGCTTACAGTGCTTCTAAATCCAAGTCTCTATGCAGTGTTAAAGATGCTGTACTTAATTTTAGAAACAAGCATGCGACAATAGTTACACACTATCAAAAATGTTTAAATTCAGTGATTATAACAAAAAAGTAATTATACACTGCATTCAAGAGAGACAGTTCGATGCCTCTCAGAGATCTGTTACAACCAAAATCTGGGAACAGAAGCAGTGAGCCTGTATGACTGTCACGCAAAGCCCTACCAAATTACTATTCACTTCGATTAACTTTCAGTGACCGTGTCTATAGGCTGCTTGGTTAGTGGTTTTCTGTCGATACTGTAAAAATGCTAACCTGTCTTTATATCTAATCAATTTTGAAATGGCTCTTTACATAAATGGTCTATTCCTTTTCTTCATTAAAGAAAGCAATCACATAGGATTGAACTGAACAAGCAGTTGTAAAAAAATACAATAATTAATTTTGAGTCTGTGTATTTTGAAGTAGTTGTCCTTGAGTATTTTCTTCATCACCATTTTTTAAAGGGCATTGAAAATCGATGTTTCACTTTACTATCATCCATCTTTATATAGTAATAAATTAAGTGGAAAGTATTGATATTTTTGACTGAGCTTTTAAAATTTACATACTAATGACAATTGTACCCTTGTGACTTTTGATTTCTGTTGCTGTTTACTGACACTGACTAGGGGGAAATTTCAGTCATCTGGGGACCATTTTTCCTCCAAAGGAATAAGATGGTGTCATCTCTCTGGTAATATTATGCTTGAGGTCTTCGCTGTAGTATCTCTTGTTGGACTTCTTTTCAAAAAACAACTTAGGCAGAGAGAATGATTGAAATGCTTCTCATGTCGCTCTGTCTTTGTGTGTTCTAGCTAGAGTGGTATCTATTGAAAACACAGCTAAGAGACCTGCGGGACAGCCAGTGAGTGCAGTGGGTAACCCCAAATAAAACTGCTGTTGCCAAGGTACACGTGCCTCAGTGTGCCCTCAGTAACACAGCCACCCTTAGGAGGAACAGGACCGCTTCCTGCTGGGTACTTGGAGGTGGGATGGATGAATAGGAAGTTAGGACTGTCAGTCCAATCTTATCCTTCATGGCTGTTTTTCCGATGTATGCTAGTCTCATAAGCAATATCTGGGTTATGTGATTGCTAAAAAACCCTAAATCTAATGCATAAAGGAAGGAAGCCTTCATGGAGTCAGTGATCCTTTTAAAATACATTATTTAGAATATAGCCCGCTTTTACAGAGGGAAGTTAAGAAGGGTTAATTTTAGTGGTGCATAAATACTTGACGGGATTGTTTCTGAGTGTTATTTCAATTGAAGTGACTTTGACAGTATTTGCTCCATCTTTGTTCACTTCCTGCGAACATTATGAGCTCTTTTCTCTGCACAAAAACATTTGCAGAAAGAACTCATGTGATTATAAACTGCTGGTGCCAGAAGTAGATGGTCATCTTGCGCGCTCTTTGCTGGCATGGGGATTGGCTAACCCGATCCAGCAGGGAGGGGAGAAAACGCCACGTGACTTAGGTGAGGAAATGCTGAGCACAAGGAGTTAGTTGCACAAAGAACATATATTCAAAGTAGTAGTTGTGGTAAAAAACCTGCCAGTAAAGCACTGGCAGCGGTTTGCTGACATGACCGATTTGCTGAGTAATTCTAAATAGCAAATACATACACAAGCTCACTCTCTGTTTGCAGATAATTTGCAAAGAAAAAGGAGTTACATTTGTTGAATAACTTGTTCGTTGCACATCTCAGTAATAGTTATTTTCTATTGTTTATCCTCTACAAAATACATTCTTATTTCTTCCACTTACCGCATGATTTGTTTAGGCAGGCAATATTTATTTTCCCTTTTGAACACCTTCATATTAACATGATGAGTATCCATGCTTAGTTTATTGACTTCTAATGCCCATTACTGTGTTAGCTCTCCCATTTAATAACACACAGGTAGAAAACAAACTACTTTGCACTGAGTGATAAAACCAAATATTGACAGGGCAGTCTTGGATTTTCTGCATGCAGCAATATGTAAGTAGGTGTGTTCCTGTAAGAATGTGTAAATACTGTAAGGGAAATATGTTAAGTGAGCACAAAATATAATGACAAATAGTATGTCAAAGGCCAGATTCTGAAACGCATTGCCGTGCATCTTATTCTAAAAATCTGTGTTACTGAAGTAGAAGGCTTTCCTGTGAGTTACTCGGCAAGGATTCACAATTCGGGTTGGAAGGGGTCTCAGGAGGTCTCTTATCCAACCTCCTGCTGAAAGCACAGTGAGCCATGGGCTTGGATGAGGTTGTTCAGGGCTTTTTTGGTGGGTCTTGAAAATGTGGTGGAGACTGCATAGCCTTTCTGGGCAGCCTGTGCCGTGCTTGGCTGGCCTTGGAGGAGTTTCTCATCTCTGGTCTGTACCTCTCTCGTGTCACCTTTCTCCCATGGCCTCTCATCCTCCTGGCATGTACCCTGTGAGGAGCCTGGCTCCATCTCCTCGCTCACCCCCTTGCAGGTCCTGGGGCTCCTGACGGGTTCCCCGCAGCCTTCTGTCCTCCCCGAGCCTGTCCTGGCAGGAGTGCTCCAGCCCCAGCCATCTCGCTGTCCCTCCTCAACAGGCGCTCGGGGCTCGGGCAGCCCGGCTGGGCAGAAGCAGGGACCTGCTGTGGGGATGTGCCAGGCACTGACAGCACCCACCGAGCCCTGCCACCAGCAGCAGCCCCCCTGCCCCATTCCTGGGGGAGGGCTCCTTGGCTGGGCCGTGAGAATGAGAAGATGGGAGCAAGCTCCGGTGCAAAAACCTAAAAAATTAATTTTGTGTCCTTCACCGTGCTGAGCAGCTCTCTGGCTGTGGTGGCACTCCTCCCTCAGGCAGGTGCCAAGCCCTCCAGAAAAGAACCCCAGGACGCGGGTTCAGTTGCAGTGTGCTTGCAGCAGCAATTTGCTGCGTGCGTTGTACTCACACCAGCTATTTTTTTTTTCCTCTGAGCAAACAGTGGTTCAGTCATAAAGGCTAATTTGCACAGTAATATTGATTGCCTGCAACACGTTCAATTCTAGTTTAGATTCCACAGGATAAAGACACAGCAGCGCTGATGTGTTTTTCCCTCTGGAACTCGAAGGGTGCTGGAAAAGACAAATACAAAAGAAATTGTGCACCAAGGTACAGACAAACCAGATGTGAGCTGCAGCTCTCCCCAGGGCAAGGTGCTAAGTTTTGTTTACATTTTGCCAAGACAGCAATAAATTGCTTGTTTACAGATGACAGGAAGAAATGGGGTGTCTTTAAAAGGAAGCTATGCATGGAGATGCAAACAGCGCACAGGCAGATGCACATATTTGAGCAAAGTACAATTAATGCCCCCTTTCTGGACAGCACACCCCCCCCCCTGCTTTTTTGGGGGGTTAGCCCATTCTGGGGGTCATTATGCAGGATTATAAAAATATTAAGGCTGATGAAAGTTTGCCTTCTCCAATTTCCAAGCGAACAGTGTATTGCGCTATTAGATCCAACTGCCCAGGATGTGCCTCGCAGCCCTGTCTGTGCGCAGAGGACAGAAAATATGAGAGGTGTGGAGAAGGACTCACTTTCATCAAAGTATCAGTTTCCAGGATAGTTTGGAAGCCCACAGCATTATTGTATTACACATTGCACAGAAGCGTGCCTTGTTCAGTTTTTTTAGTGTTTTAGAAATAAAAGACTTTTCTTCCAAATTGCGCTGGGAGGCAAATTCTTCAACAGTGTAATAGAAAATGTTAGACAATATTCCTTACTGGAGCTATTGACATTTTTGGTAGTCGTGACACTTTGATTTTTCTCAAAACATATGGATCAAGCCTGAGTGTGTTATTGGACAGGAAGACCTGATGAAAGGCCTTCCTTTATCTTTCTTTGTATTTTTTTTCCCCCCTCTGTTTGTTCATGGCTTTCTCTCTGAATATAATCGCCGTTTTCTTATGCTGCCCAGGGAGTCGTTATTGCCTTACTAAATATTTTATAGTGCACAGTGCACCATACCTGCCAACTGGTTATTATTTGTTATATAAAAAAATAAAGGGGTAGCATGTGAAAAAGAGTGTGTGTGTGTGTTCAAATTTCAGAGCTACACACAGAATAATTTTAAACCCTTAAATTAGATGTCAGGTTGGTTTGGGGTTTTGGAATTTTTTTATTTGCTTGAAAAAGGTCTGTAAACAGTTTGGGGTTGGTTTTTTTCCCCCTCTCTTTTTGGTATGTGTTCCTCTCTATGATTCCAAGCACTTGTTTCCTCACAGTTTCGTTTCCTATTTGTTCAAAAGGGAAAAGTTCAAAGCCACTCTGGCAGCTGAGGGAAAAGCTTGCTGAATGCTAACCCTCAAGTGTCTGTCTTGTCCTGACCTTGAGAAAGTAGCAGTAAACTGTTCTATTGCAAACACCACATGTGTGTTTTGTTAGACCAGGTTAGGAGGGGTCAGAGCTCACCTGAGGCTTGGACTGCGCGTTTAGGCTGCTTTTCAGCAGCATAATGTATTTTTAAAAAGGGACATTCTCGCCTTTGTATGGGCCTAATATAGGCTCTGTTTAAAAACCTGTCAAAATCCCAAGCACACACTCCATAAAATATAAATAAGTACTTACTGTTTGCAGATGTTGCTTGTTTTTCATAATGTTTGTATTTGAAGTCCCGAATCCCCGCTTCCTGTCAGAGCCAGCCCTGTTGCTTTAGTCCATTTATTTCTGAAGGAACGGGAAGAACTTCAAAATGCAATTTCTCAATGAAGACACTTTCTGTCAAAGCTGTCAGCATTCGCAGCACAATTACCTTTTTTTCAGACTAAGGCTTGCGTTTATGGCTTTGACTGCTTGCACAACCTCTCTTCCCCCCAGCTCAGCCGAAGCAGTTGCTGTTTTTTAAAAGACTCCCACTTGCCATAAATTGTGGCTTTAGGTTCTTTCAAAGCAATGGGATAACTTAGCAGACCTTTCTCCTGTTTGCATGTTTTAATTCGTTTGATAGCGGATACGAAGTATGTTGTAGGGAACAATTCTGTCCTGGGAAAAGGGATAGATCGGATTTTTTCACAGGCAATCTATCAAGCATCTCCTTCGGTAAGGTGAGCTCTGTAGAGCCATTTCTCAAAAGAGGAGAGAAAAGACAGGCAAAAAGAATTGTTTCAGAAATACAGCTACCAGCTCACCTCAAAAGAACAACAGCTTTTTCTGACCTACTGTCTGTCTGAAGAGTAGATATAGATCATTTTTAGAGGACCATTGAAATTCCACTTGATCCAAAGAGAATTTTCGCAGATTTGGATTGAGCTTCTGTTCTGCCCACATTATAAGAAATAGTGCTTTTGATGGATAGCTTATCTGAGATCATTTAAGGTATTTTGGGGGGTTAACTCTCCTACCAAAAAATGAAATCATCTGGATGGAGGACCACACAAATACTTCTTATACTCAAACCTTTTTTGTGGAGGGGAAAGTGTTTTCCACAGGCGATAGCACACGTGGGCTGAGGACAGACACGACAGGTAACAACCCAGGCGCTGCTCAGCCTCCCTCCAGAACCCCGGGACGTTGGAAGTGTGTTTTGTTTATAAGCTGCATTTCCCTGTGGGGTCAGGAAGCCTTGCCTCCGTGTGCCTGCTCTAGTCGCCATCTTTTTCCATTGAGTTTCTTTTCTCTAGCCCCCTCCTCCAGCAGTTTAACCTCTCGGCTAGCGACAGGCTCTTTGGTGAGCAATGCCACTGCGCTGCTGGCAAGGAGAGGGGGAGAAGAAAAGCCTCTCCTTTGTGTTACAAATTCAAAGGGTCATTATTCCGTTGTTCCCTACGGACGAATGTGTGAAGATTATTGTGGGAAGTTAGTATTTATTCTGAAGCCCTAATATGATCCTCTTGAACATTTTAATAATGCATTCTCTGGGGTCCGTGCTGCAAGTGTTTAAAGCAAGCAATGTGCGTTCGCGCTGAATGGCTGCTGCTTTGCTGAAACAGTCTAAGTTATGGGGTTGCTTTTGATCAGTCCCTGCTTAAAAAAAAAAAAAAAAAAAAAAGGTATTCAGAAGGTATTCTCTCCTAGCTACAAAACACCCATAATCCCATTAATGTAAATGAGTGATTACACATGTGCATATCACTGGGAGAATACATTGTCAGGAGGTGCCAGAATTTTAGATGAGATAGAAATAGCACATAGCCTATCATTTAATGAAGACCCCAAGTATTCTTGGGAAGGAAGTTCTGTGTTACTGTCAAGTTTGAATCTCAGGATTTTTATTTTTATTGTCTCATTAGAACTATAGGAAAAGTAATCTCTAAGGCTCTGTTGCTATATTAATAATATTTTTTTTACCTTCAGCATCCATTTCATAGCTTTTTAGATTTGCCTTGCAAATGCAAGCTCAGATTTACCGCAGATAACTTGAATGAAAGGTGAGTTTGTTAGATGACATTGTGGGTGCACATATATTTCTGAAGATATTTTGTTGAAATGTTACAGTCCCTAGGACACATCATACAATTCAATATCAGTGTTACTGACATATCTGTGAAAACAATCACAAAGATAAAGAAGGTGCTCCATCATGTGTTCATTTCCATCAAATTAATAATACATGAAGTTCATATAGTACAAAATGTCAACTATTTATTTTTTGTATATGCAAAAAACAAGAACTGTGCAGGAAGAATTCCTGTTGTTAGAAAATGAGAATATGATTTATAAGAACCCTGGTAATTGTTCCATTTTAAAATAATAATTATTATTTTTACAGTGCAGTAGAAGATACTATAAAAATATTTGTTTGTACTACACTCAGTTGAATATTTTTTGAAAGCAGACTGAGATTTATACTTTAGTCCTTTCAGAATATACATTGTAAAAAAATAAGATATACATTACCATATTCCTAACCTTTATACAAAAGGAATGAAGATGGAATATTTCAGTAAAACCAAACGGTGATTTTTTTAAGTTATAGTAAGACATTAAGACTGGGAAAACTCCGGTGAAAAGAAAAACACTGTAAACATAATGAAGTTATTGATTTTAATTTTCTGGCTTTCTCATTGAAGAATGAAGCATCTGTACAGGATAGCTGATACAGAAAAGTGAAGGAATTGGAAATCTAGAGCAGATCCAGCAGAGGAGGTTTTTTTCAATAGCTTTAAGATAAATAAATTCCATTTCTTCATATGTTTGACTGGGAACAAAAACCCAACGCACAGATAGCATTAATTTTTTTTGCATTCCCTTAGGTGTATTCCCGTGTATTTGGACGTATTTTGCACTAGTATTCAAGCATATATATGTTGGTCAGTTTAGCCCATTAACTAGTGAAAATGAGTTATTCTGTAAACCCAGACTTCTCGTTACAAATGAAAGCAACCACACATAAGCTCACACCTGTGGGAAGTTGGGGGGTTTGGGGTAATTCAGTGACCGCACCCTATATTCCTATCTGATGCTAATCTCACAAATTATTTAGTATCTTTATGCTAGTAAAATAGCAAATAATTTCTTGCCTATAAGTAATTAGACTTGTTGTAAAGCTGGCTTTACTGAAGAAGTTGTTATTTTTTACAATGAAGTCTTCAGCAAAGTCATGTTTTGCTGGGGCAGCTGTGTTGTCAAAACCAGAGCTGGTCAAAATGGTTGTATGGGAAATGCTGAGCAAAACAGGTTCTTTTGGATTCTGATAGGATTTGCTGGGGAATTTTCATATTCTGTGTGATTGAAAATAAAGACGGTTTTATAACACTGAAAATTTTCAGTTTTGATATGTTAAATAAAGCTATGAAAAAACTTAGAAGGCATATCAAAACAAAAGCTGCGGTGCAGACATGAGAACATGAAGAAAGTAGAAATTCTGGGGTGTTTTTTTCCAGTTTTTCTGTGTCTCTGACTTAAATAGCGATTTGCTTTATCTCTGTGCTTTCGTCTTCTATCTCTACAACAGTGCTGTGAAGATTAATCCATTAATGATTGTAAAGTGCTCATATTAGTAGTGGTGTTGTAGTCATAACAGTCTTAGAAAAAAGTGAGGAAAGATATTGAAGAAGATTCAGTATCTCTTATTAGTTATAGGCATTATAGACGTTATATTAGACATAATTGTGGAGAAACAGATAAGTATTTGGGCACAGAAACCCATTTTTCAGGTCTGAAATACAAGCAGGAACCCTGATGCATTCAGACAAAATGTTCTGAAATTCATTCAGCTCCCACCCATCCATCCCGCTCCCAAGGCAGCTGTCAGCCATGTAGGGCCAGGGCTGCTGGGCAAAGCTGCGGGAATACACAGCATTGCTACTGCCAGAAAGTTCACAAACTTTGGTGAAATAGTCCTAGTAGCATGTGAGCAAGAAAAAGACAGCAGGCGGCATGTTAGGGGTCTTGTTCCACAGATTGCCATTGGTGTGAGAAGCTGGAGACCTGCTCACTAGGGATAGTCAGTGGGAAGTACAGCTGGGGAAGTTCCTATTGCTGTATGCAGGAGGTATTGCTGCCAGCACTGACAAGTATTTAAAACAATTCATTGCCAGCAAAAAAGGATTGCTGTGTTAAGTAAAAATATATGTACATTTGCATCTGTGTGGGAATCTTTGCTGTCGTACTTAATGTTTTGAGAAATGTTCTAAATTGGTATACCCGTAAGTAGGAAAAGAATAGCCTCAATGAAGATCACTTCTCTTAACATAAAGGAGTGGTATTTAGTGACTCTGGCAAGGGGGATTAAGGCAAGTTGTTGTGTCTTATTTACAGTATTCTAGTGTCGAGGGGCTGTAGTTGTGGACTAAAAGGCTTCATGGGTCTCAGGAACATTGTTGTGCTTGGCACCGTACAAACACATGGCAATAAGGCAGGTTAGTCCAGTGAGCCATGAAAACAGAGACGGAGCCAGTGCTGAGGGTCAGAACACAGGCAGAGGTCTCAGCACAGCTAAGCCACTGAGGAGCTGCCACATTCTGTACGGGCACGACAGCAAAGAACAGCTTTGAGCAGGAATTTGGTGGAGACTTCTGTGGCCTCGTTCCTCCGAAGGCGAGCTGGGCGCTGGGTGGGTGAGGAATTTTTGGTGAGTGCCTCTGCCAGGCTCAGCTCTGGCTCTGGAGGTTTGAGGAGCTGCTCCTGTAGAAAACAGATGGCACTCTAGGTACTGAAGAACCTAAAATGACTCCTGGTTATTTATTCGAAGTACAGCCATGGGATCCAGCCCTGCAGTCTTTCCTTGAGCAGCTGATCAGGGCTCCGTCCAGCGGGTTTGTGGCTGTGAACAGAACTCTGGACTGGCTGCTCGCTAGTTGATTGAACGTTTGGTGTTTTTTGACAAGTTTTTAGTGTGGAGGAGCGTAGCACAGTAACTGTAGGGATTTGCAATGTGGAGAGAGGGAGGTAGCCCAGGGTCACGGGGCCTACCCACCTTCTTTGAGGCTGGACGTCTTGGAAAGTTGTGAGTCACTCTGAAAACGGGATGCATAAAGTCGTGATAGCATTGGAGATGGATGAGAAGCTTTCAGTTGCCAGTTCTTGTGTACAGACACCGAGCGTAATACGTTCGTGATGTGGAACTGCTTTTTCTTAAAAATGCAACTCCTTGGCAGGACGCGGCGGCATGGCTTGGGGTTGGTGCTGCGAAGGGCAGAGTCGCTGGGTAGGGCAGAGCCCTCCTGCAGCATCCACCCCAGCTGTCATTGGTGACATAGTGGTGCAGTAAGATACACACCATCCCAGGAGACTTCTTTCATTATACAGTGAGTCTCATTTCCCTTCTTAAATACTTTAACTTGGCTGGAGCCTGGATAACTGTGCTGTGGTTGGGGGAGGACCAGGCTTAATTCCTTACTCCAGTCACGATGGATTTTCTACCCACTCATACCGTTCTTATACCAGTGTGTCACCCCTGGTTTCAGTGAGTTTCTCCTGATTTGTACCATTAGAAACGGAGAAACAAATCTATAAGCTGATACATCTGGAATAATCTTAAGAAACACCTCTTCTGTAAAGATTATCTGTATATATTCAGAAAATTTGTGTTCCTAGATTTTCAGATTAGCCTAAATTAGAATATGCAAAATTTTTAGACTTCTATTTATTTCACATTTTTAAAAATGCTCTTTCCACAAGTATTGCTATTAAAATCCAAACTGAAAATACAAATATTTACATGAAACTATGGGACTGAGAAAAATAACTTTTTTTTTCTAATAAATTACAATTTTTGTATCACATATTTCCCCCTTTTTTTTTTCCTCTGTTCTGTCTCCGTGATACTTGACACAAATTATCGGGATCCATGATCTCTGACCATGCTGATTCAACCCAAACCACCCACCATTTGAGACACTGTAATAGGGTGGCGCAGAGACGACCCGACAGACGGCTGGAACGGACCCTCCAGCCCTTGGGGAGCGGAGCTCAGGCACTCACTGAGACAAATATCTCCAGCACAAATGCTTGTCACCATTTGCTGCTGTCTCCATCTAGGAAAATCTTTTGCACGACAATTATTAATCAGCCCCACAAAAACACATTTTAAATAAAAATTTTAAATCACACGTCCATCCAAGCGAAATTGCCCAGTTTGTCAGCAGGATATGGACTTCCAAAGCTATCAATAGCTTTGGGTCACAAGTGGCTTGAAAATTATTAACAAGGAACAAAATATTATGGGTTCTTTTTATGTACCCATGCTTTTCAAGTATCTAAGGTCACATTTGCAAGTTCTTTATTCTACATGTTTGGACAAGCTATAATCTGGAGTCAGATCATCAGATAATTTACATTTTCTCAGCTGCACAGTTCTAATCTGAAAAACCTTTTTCTTAAATGAAAAATTACAATTCTCACACAATCCTGTGTCTCCAGAAGTTCAACTACAGGAACAACAAATATCACAAGACCCTTGATAAAATGATAAAATTTGCAATATCAGCTTAATCTGTTTGCCTGAAAACATAACCTGTCTGGGTCGTTCAGAGCAGTGGATGTGCTCTGGATCCTGAGCTTTGCTGAAGAAAATGGCAAAGCAGCCCCCCAACCTGATGAAGTCGGGGTCCAGATGGGAAGGCAGCTGTAATCTGGAGCACGCCTGCTGCTGGAGGAGGAGGGCAGCAGCAAGCTCAGGTAGTCCTATTTCTGTCCAGAATTTCCTGGGATGAAATATATGCTCGTGCGTAGCACAGATGGTCTATGCATTTGCAGCAAATCTAGGGTACACAGGACCTCCAGCACATGCCCTGGACAGCTGATGGGTGCTCGTGCTGTACAGTTGATCTGTGATTGCTTGGGAGCCATTTCTTTGGCATTTCTGGATGTCCATCAGCTTGGCAGTAGTTCCTGCTCTGACTGGGCTGCCAGAAATGTCCAGAATCTTTAAATTCAGCCCAGGCAAAATTTCCAGGTGGAAAAAAGAGCAGAATTCCATGGCAACACCACTGTAGCCTGACATAAAATCTTCTAACAGCTGGTAAATCTGTTCATGCTTTTAGTATATTATTAGTTTTGTGGAGGCAAAAAAAAAAAAACCCACAGTGAATTTTGCAAAGATAACCTCCTATGCGAAAGAAAAACAATTTTTTTAACCTGAAGTGACCATGCAGAGTGAGTGTATCTATGTGTTACAGGCTCTGGAGGTACAGGATGCCAGGCTCTGGTGCATGCTCCCCTCTAAGCAGAGCTCTAGCAGTGACTGGAGGCTTCTTGCTTGAGAAATTGTTCTTTTTTTTTTTTCCCCAAATAGTATAGTTTTCATGTAATTTCTTTCCTGTGAACTTTTCAATCCAGAATGAATGTCTTTCTGTAATACCGCTGAATTGCCTCTGAGTGTCTCTATAGTTCGTCTCCTCTTAGAAAGCAGCTAAGCAGGAATAATGCAAGAGAAATGAGTCCCTGGAATTTATTGGTGTCAGCTTCGGTTTTGTATTCATAACATCTTTTACTGTTATTTTTAAGGATATTGCAGATTGAAACAAGGGAGGATCAAGTGTCCCAGTTCTGTTTAAAGGAAGTAAATCTTTAAGAAATGCTTGGAACAGATGTTAAATAAATGATTTTGAGTTAAGATCTATGGCAGAGCCATGTACCTAGGGAGGCTCTTTAATAGCAAAAATCTTACTGTGACTTAGACCAAGGGCTGATAAAGGGAAATCAGACTTTTTTTATTGCTATAACAACATAATGCAGTAATTTAACACAAAAGTAGAAAAATTGATTGTCGACTCTCTGGCATGAATATGATTTTAAGCCAATGATCACTTATTTTGTAAGAGAGCATCCTACTATCTCAGGCCTGTCAGGTGAAGAGGTACATTAGGGTTTTCAGGTTGGAATTTGGGTGGCTTTTGGTTATACACAGCACTGAGATGCGTGTGTTGGTAAGGGTGGGTAGAGCTGGGAATTGCGCGTACCTTTGTCAGAGTGGAAATCAATTATTCTATTTGCTTTGTGGCTGTTGATGGGACTTTAACACACACAGTATCTACACAAAAAGAAAACACTGTGTGTGTGAAATTTTTAGGAGTGACCTATACATCTGGTCACACAGAGTGACATATAATTGATGTAAATGGCCCAATGAATAACCAAACTCCTTTTGACAGGGAAAAAGTAGGCGAGATGTCTAGGTTTTGTCTCAGAGTTGCACTAGTTCTTGTTAGTTCAACTCCTTAATATATATATCCACACATATGTAAGAGCTCACAGTCTTATTTAGATAAGTTTATCAGGAAGAAATTTCATGAGTTTCCTGCTTCAGGGCAGTTCACTACAAGGGCAACACTTATGTTGTGAGCCTTACACATACCTTACACCTTACAGCTGAGCCACCCATTCACAGGCATAGCAGCAAATCTTTTGTTTGTAGAGGCAACTGAAATATTAACAAAATGGAATTTCTTTTTATTGCAATGTTTTGTTGCTGCTGTGTTATATATTGACTCACTTTTGTGTCATAAGTTGTATGCAAAGATCACTATGGAGAAAAATGAAAGCTGAATTTGTGCTCCTTGGTCTGATGTTTACAGTAGAAATATTTCCCAACCTCAAAAGCAAAGCCTTTCATGAACACAAAGAACAATTAATGCATTCATTCAAACCTGGAGATTGTCGATACTTCTGTTGTTAAACCTAAATTAATAGTGTTATGGCATAAAGGGAAATACAAATCCAAAATAGTTTACCTTTTGCATGGTAGTAACATTAGCTATGGTATATACAAAAAGAGAGGGGAAAAGATGTAGCTTGTTTCACTCTGATGGTGACGGTTCAGGACTTTCAGATTATATGACAGGATAGCAAATCATTTTAAAATAGAAAACCTACATATTCATTCCTACCAAGGAGACTTATGTACCCTTCAGTGAGGGCAGTAGTTTGGCCTGTAGTATATAAAAAGATACCTTGTTCTGCTCTCTTTGAAAGAGCACTTCTGTTCATTACTTGAGGCAGGGATGTGTTCCTTCCATTGACAATAAATGTTATGCATTGATAATAAATATTATGAGGTTAGACTCGTGCTAACAGTTTTACATAGTGGTCGTAATAAGTATAACAATATGGCTGAAGACAATGGGATTTTAGAGTCCTAGGCCTTAGGAAATTATTTTGGTTTGCACCTATGCTGCAGCCAGTGCATCCTGCATGTCTGAGAACTTTGTGGTGTTCTCAGTGATCACAGAGTTTTGCCTGTGGAGATTAAAATACAATGTCCTGTTGTATTAGAACCATCTCCCATCACATTGGACAACTGTTTACTCCACCAGATCTCTCCTCTTGGGGAACTCACCCAAGGCACTAGGCATGGTTGGCATATCCTTGTTCCCCGGATGTCCCCCAAAGAGACTGTTGCAGGACGTGGGTGCTAGGGGATGGAATAGCCTGAGGGGTTGAACTTGTCACTTTTGCTTGTATAAACATACCTGTCTTGACAATGGTCTCTGTTTCTGTCTCCAGCACAGATTACTTGTGCCTGGAGAAGACCCTGAGACCAGAAAGGTGCATCTGCACCAGGCTTCTCACAAGTGCAATTTGAGTCAATGTCCTCCTCGCTGCTGGGGTGTTTCTGTGTGTTTTCTGTGGGTGGCAAAGTCCTTCGTCTGGTCAGAATTGGGCTGGTTGTCTGACCTCTCCATCAGTGCTACTGAAGTACAGTTGGGCAAAACATCTCTTGCCCTGGGAAGTGCTCCCTGCTTCCTTTAGGCTGCAGAGACAACAGGGGCTGTACCGCAGACTGGCAGATGGACATGGGGACCTGCAGAACAGAAGGGAAACTTCAGCACGAGTCCATTGGAGGTATCATTTGACAGAACAACAAAAATTAGTGTTGTAATTGTGTGTGCATTTGAACTGCTCCAAATGTACTTGTGTGTATGGAAACACGCACCTTTTTCAGTACAGTTTGCCTGATGGGAACCTTCATTTTGCAGATGACCAATCTCTTAGTCACCTGAGCTGTGAAAAGACCGGTGTGTGTACTTTTAGGTTGTGTAATGCAGGTACAAAAAACATCGTGACTCAGGCATGGGCTTGAAAAGGAGGAAAATGATTTAAGAGTATCTGCCAAACGATAGCTGCACGTACGTGCCTATTCAAAAGGACTTCCCTGTGTCTTCAGAAACCACCAGCTGTTGATCAACTTGCTTAAATCTATGCTAAGCATTTCTGAGACAGATTTGTAGAAGTCCTGAGCACTAAGCTATCCCACTGGAGTTGGAAAACATTCTTTGATTTATTCTTTTGTAGGAAATCGTGTGTGCCAACACAGTGAGTTCACAAGCAGCATTTGTGAGAACCAAGTGGCAGGTTAGATGTTCAGCTCCTTGATATGCACACGTGACCCCCTGGCCCCGTCCCGCACAGTGCGGAGGGCCTTTACATCCTACCTTGAATGGTTGTTGAAAGCAATGGGAAACATAATGGATAAGGGGCTTGGCACTTCAAAACAGGAGGCCTAATTTGTGCACACAATGGCAGTCATCCAAAAACTAAGCAAGCATGTCAGAGATAAACTTTGTAAGATTTAAATTGTAAAATTGAAGAAAGAATTTCCAAGAGCTCTTATATGTTCTACAAAGCGAAAAACAAAAAAAAATCAGACACAGACTAAAAAATTAATGTCATAATAATATAACTTATATTCTACTATGTTATGATGCAATCTATCTTTTTCTAAAAATGAAAAAAAATACATACAAAATAAATCTGCAGAAGGAATTAATTACTTGCCAAATGTCAGGTTTGAAACACAAATCATTTGATTACAAAAGAGCACTTGAAGCCACTGATGTATCTTATTTGCTTTGCCTTTGCATAATTTAAGAACCCAATTGACATTTCTTAATTTGGTATTTTATGAAATTCCCTCCAGGGCCAAGCACTTTCTTTCCAGATTTCCTGCAAGTACAAATTTTTCTATGGCCAAGTTCTAAGCTCCTGACACAAGTTTAACAATACCAATACAAATATGTTACTATAAGAATCCCATTCCCTTTAATTTTTCCCTTTCATCACGTTGCAAGCACAGACAGAAAACATGAGCCTCTCCATATGGAATTTTAAAGAGGCAAAGATGGAGCCACGTCAGAAGAGATGCTGCCGAGGGCAGGGAAATCTCAGGGCAAGCGTGTGCCACAGCTGTTTCAAGAAGGCACTTTAGGCCTATAAATGTTAAGTTTTGATTTCGTTCCTCAGATTTTCCCTTTAGGTCTGAGCAAAGGTGACTAGATAGAAGCAGCAGATAATAATAGTGTGATCATGTGAAAAAATATAGTGTGAATCTTTGTAACAATGTGACAGGAGGTATTACTGGGAGATGAAGCTTTGAAGAATTAGTTGTGGAGCAAGACCTCTTGTTATGGGTCTGTCCCAGCACAGAAAAAAGTTCCTAAAATGTACTTAGGAATGAGTGGGATGCTTTTTTGCAAGATTACCTGCAGCTGGCTCTGCTACTGCCTTTTTCCATCATTTAATGCTTGCTCACCCTCTTATTTAGCTGAAATTGGTATGCAAGAAGAGATGCCTCAAAGTCAGCAATTAAAGGGACTTCATCTAACTTGTTCCGACAGTTGAAGTAGCCACATTTGATTTTGCTTAGGAAATCATTAGCACCTTAACAGAAGGCAGGAAACTTTGATCAAGATGTGATAGATGCAGATCAATATAATGTGTAAAGATTTTATTTGGCTGTGGTATTGACACCTGGTAAGAGAACTGGTTCATGGTCAGCTCAGAACGTTTGCATAGTTGTTCAATATCGGCCTGGTGTTTTACATGGAAAATAGCACAAGCAGCATTCAAGTTAAGTTTTATATCACTTTTTTTTCCTGCAAAGACTGTTTGTCTGTATTTCAAGGGATTATTTATGAGTAGGTACATAACCAGATCCGGTCAGTGGGATATCCCAGTGAACATAGAACTGACTGGGGACATCTGGCTTAGGAAGATGAAAACAGCCAAGTTGTGAAATTCAGGGGACACAGCTGGGCAGAGCCAGCAGCACCGTCCTGCCTGAGCTGAGCAGGGTTCGGAGGTTCAGGAGCTTTCCATGCACACACTCTTACTATCTGTTGTATCTCCTGGCACAACAGTGCAGGTTTCTCAGTTGTATATTGTCAGGATTATCCTGTTTAATTTAAATACTTCTTATTTCCCTAAGTCCACAGCTTTGACAGAGCAGGTGCGGGAGCAGGCAGAGGGACCAGCAGAGGTGAGCAGCACGGGGGAGATGCTCATCACCTCCTAACCTGCCTCAGCTGCAGCCAGTGACCAGGCACTAAAAGTCCTTTTTTTCTGTCTGAGCTTAGTTCAGTTGCTTTGCAATACCATAGCAAATTAAATTCACATCGTACTGTCGTGGGTTAAGCAGAGCAGAGTTAATTTTTTTTTCCTTTTCCCTTCTCTTCATAAACAGCTAGTAAGAAGCTATGTTTTGCATTCCTGCTCAGGAGAGAAGTGATAAGAGAAGAACGTTTATAGTTATTGCTAGGATGTTGCTATTTGTTCT